>VTFQ01000013.1:42895869-43100869 GCA_036281575.1 Ancherythroculter nigrocauda
TGAGAATGATGATGGTATGGATCTGCGAGAGATGGTCAGACGGGAGAAGATGAGCTCTGCGGAAGATCAGAACGCTCTTTATTCACGCATGGCTGCCAAGGTGAGCGCCACATCTCTTATACACCAAACACTGATGACTGACAGTGTGAAACAGTCTGTAATTCTAAAGGGACGTTCATAAAAACATTTGGAGGTCATTGATTTTCTACTGTGAGATGCACGCAAAAAATATATTTAGGCCTACTGTATAAACTTAAGATTTATGTATTTGAATTGCATATAAAATTTACATCAATTTGGATTACACCGTTTTAATATAAACAATCTGAACTTAATTGTGATGCATGTTTGGAAGTCATACATAAATGAAACGGGAAAGATTTCTGTTCTCAATAAAAAAAATATTTGCAACTTTTTGATTTTAATTAGATAATCATAATTGCTTAGAAGCACCATGGATCTGTTCATTTAAATATATTTATATACATTTATGGTAACACTTTAGTTTAGGGTCCAATTCTCACTATCAACTAGTTGCTTATTAGCATGCATATTACAATTGGCTGTTTATTAGTACTTATAAAGCAGATATTAATGCTTTATTCTGCATGACCATATTCTACATCCCTTAATCCTACACAATACCTAAACTTAACACCTTACTAACTATTAATAAAGCAGTAATTAGGAGTTTATTGAGGCAAAAGTCATAGTTAATAGTGAGAAGTGGCCATATTTATTTATTTATATAAAATACATTTAAAAAATATGAACAAAAATATGGCAAGCTATATTTAATTAGTTAAAATGTATGAGATTGAAAGAAATTTGATTTATTGATGATAAATATATAAGCATTGTTATCGTGCATTCAGAACACATTCGGTTTAGTAGTACTATTACAGAAATCTTACCTGTTTCATTTATGCATGTATGACTGACAAAAATGCATCACATTAAATTTATTAGTTTGTTAAAAACTGTGTAATCCAAATGCAAGGGAATTTTATATGCAATTCGGTAACACTTTAGTATAGGGAACACATATAAACTATTAACTACAACTTTTCCCTCAATAAGCTCCCAATTTACTGCTTATTAATAGTTAGTAAGGTAGTTGTTAAGTTTAGGTATTGGGTAGGATTAAGGGATGTAGAATATGGTCATGCAGAATAAGGCATTAATATGTGCTTTATAAGTACTAATAAATAGCCAATATTCTAGTAATATGCATGCTAATAAGCAACTAGTTAAAAGACCCTAAAATAAAGTGTTACCTGCAATTCAATTATGTTATCTTTCATTTAGCCATAAAGATTTTTTTTTTGTGGTGTTGGACTAAAAAATTTAAATGCTAAGTGTATGAGAAATGAGTTTGTGAACCACAGACACGCATAAACAGCCTTATATTTTTCTGTGGTCATCTATCGTCGCGAGCCAGACTGGCATCAGCAGATGGTCTCGGTGAAGGCCGCAGCATTCGTGTGATCAATCTCTCAGTCTGTCCTCCGATATGAGTTACTGCTTCTCAGACTTTAAACCGGGCAGGGCTGCTAAAAATCTGTTATAATAAACTAAGACGTCACTGTCGCCATGGAGATGAGAAATATGAAAGTGACAAACATTTGCACATTTTAGCAGCACATCTCTCTTTCTCTCTCTCCCTGCCAAGTTACGATAACATAGCAGCTAAAAGTGTTATTAATATATTTATTTCACCAATTTCACCAGCAGCAGCCAAAATTGAGTGTGTAGTTATGTGTGAATGTGTTTGTGTCATCACAGTGCATGTAAGGCAACATTGTTTTGATATTTCTCAAACATTGTGTGTTTCGTCTTTGTTGATGTTGTTACCTTCTTTCACCTGGAACTGCATAACGTCATTCAAACCGTGGCAGATCATTTTTAGAACATTACCTCACATTGATAGAATGTTTGCTATTCAAAATCTGATGACGTCATCGCGGTTTTTGCATGCTGCAATTGACCCTTCGCAAAGACCCGCCCCCCTTAGTTACTGTTGCTTTGTCCGACAAGCCGTGGCTCTGTCACGCCACACAGAGTGAAAAATACATACAAATAAAATACAAATTACGGAGCAAAGAGGACACTGACAACACGTCGACAGACAAGACAGAGCAGGTTACTTATGATATTGAACAAAGTCCCAGCCTTTAAATTGTGTAATTTTTTAAGAAATTCAAACAATAAAAACTGTTTTGTGGCTCTTTAATGTGTCGTAACAGATCGCTGTAGCGCCACAGTTCAAGCGGCTCGTGAATCAATCATCTCTTCCTACTAGTTAATTTATAGCATCAAATAAACATGAATGAACATCAGAAGGAATGTTGTTTCAAACGCGGAAAGATGTCAGTGCACGCCATTTTTCAAGTTCAAGTCCACCGAGGTTAATCTTCTAACTCCTGAATGCTTTGTCAGGCAAAATGACGGATTTGGCATTATGATTGGTTAGATCGCTTGTCAATCAAACTCCCGGCGAAGAGTCAATTGTTTTTTGCATACTGAAATGTGCTTGGTCTCTTTCTGCATTCATTTATTTTTGGTCATTTTTGTTCTATTAAATACTATGCTTAACCCTCTTGTGCTGCTCGTGTGGAGGTCAAAAATGACTAATTTTTTTATTTCAATGAAATGAATGTACTATATTTTAGTTCGATAATGCTTTTTATTTCATATTTTGTATTTTTAGAGGATTTTATGGCACTAAATTATATTTATGGAATAGTTATGATCCATTTATTACCTGTTAATCACTTTTTGAGCATAGACCTGAAATTAAATTTCCAACTTAAACTGTTGTATATGTTCAAAAAGTGAAAGTAAACAAAAGTTATAGAAGTTTAAGTTTATATGTTTTCCAAAACAGGTTTTACTCTAAAACTATGAGAAAAGCAAAACCATAAATCTAAACAAATTGTGTTCCAAATTTGAGGTTGAGAACTCAAAAAATGAGCTTTCAGTAAGAATTTGTTTGGGCGCAGTACCAAACGCTTCCACTAGATGAATTCCGCTTCCCATTCGTTTCCAATGCACATAGCAAGTGCCAAAACCTTTAGCAAGTTTCGTACCATTCAGATGAAGTAAAAAATTCCCAGCAAAACAAACAACAACAAAAAAAGTAAAATCAAGATTAAAGATTAAAAAAATTAAGATTAAATCTCCCGTTGACTCACATTAAAATTTGAAATGTAAGTTACAGCAATTATATGTCAATGTAATATCTGCATACTAAATATGCAAATGGTTTTCTCTCTCTTGCACCATGAAATATGCATGGTCTTTTTTTTTTTTTTTTTTTTTTTTTTTTTTGCAACTTTGTTGTCTTTTCCGGTTTATTTAACATCAATATAAATAATAATGCTAATTATTTAATTAATTTATTTGATTCATTATTTTAATTTGAATCATTTAAAATCGCTCTTTGACTCACACTAATAGAATGTAGAACCAGCTGTGATGAAGTTATTGTAATATCTGCATTCTTGAGTTTGTTGCATACTGAATTGTTTTTGCTTTCTTGCATCTATTTAACCCTTAATAGCCGCCTTTACAGTGTCGCATTATGTGTTGATTCACAAGCGTTCGATTGAAACCAGAACGTGTGCTAAAACCTATATTTACCTGAAACTTTTCTTTTGCTGCCATGCAAGCTCTACTGTTTTCTTCAGAAAATACTAAGCTAGTTGTTTGTGTGTTTATCTCCTGTCTGCTGTACATGTAGTCCAGGCCATTACCAGCAGAACTGCACTTACACTAGGCTCATCTCTGGGCTGTCAAGGTTTTTATTCACATGTCAGCTGGAGTCTGAAAGCAGCGATGCAGAGAATAAATGTAGAATTTAAAGAGTTCGGCCAGACACTCTCACTCTCACCTCGGCTCCTCTCCATCTGTCAATCAAACATGCCAGTGTGAACAGACACGCCTCCCACACAGATCACCCGTTGCCTCGGATACGTTGCCTCTTTGTCTGCTTGTTGTACCACACCGTTAAGCCTGTCTCACTTGTGTGTGTGTTGGTGTGTCTGAAGAGAGCAAGACACACACACACACACACACACACACACACACACATACACACGCTCTGTTAGCGTAATCCTTGCAGTCTGGTCACATCTGCTGCTGTTTTCTGGATTCTACTCCAGATAATGACCCGCAGTTTTGCCAGCAATCAGCAGTAAATCCGCACCTGACCTCTGCTGCTCAGTCAGATCACATGATTCCTGACGACCAATCGAATCGCTACTGCACAGTTGGGTTTCAAGACCCTTTTTGCCCAATCAAATCAAATGCCGGTAGGGCTGCAAGATTTAGGAAAAAAAATCGGTAACACTTTACAGTAAGGTTCGTTTGTTTAGATTAGTTAATGTATTAACTAACATGAGCAATACTTTTGTTACAGTATTTATTAATCTTTATTACTGTTGGTTATAAAAATTCAGCTATTCATAGTTTGTTCATGTTAGTTCACAGTGCATTAACTAATGTTAACAAATACAACATTTGATTTTAATAATGTATTATTAAATGAAATTTAAAAAATATTCAATAATAAATTAACATTAACTATGATTAATAGTTATGTTAACTAATGAAATCTTATTGTAAAGTGTTACCTAAATTATGATTATAATTATGATTATAATTAAATTATAATTATGATTTTTTTTTTTTTTTTTTTTTTTTGCTGATTAGTAATTGCAATTTAAAATGTGATTTCAAAAATAATAATAATCATGTTTGCTGCAGAATTTGGCAAATTTTATGTCATATAACAATATGGCTATAAAATAATAATAATATTTCATTATTTTAATTTTAATCATTCTTAAGTTCAAAATTTCAACAAAAAAAAAATGAATTCAAAAATATATTTAAAGTTTGAGAATCTAACATTAATAGAATTTAGAACCAACTGTGATGAAGTTATTGTAATATTTGCAAACTGGTCAAACATTTCTAATAATGTTATTATTATTATTACTAAATAAAAATGACTAAAAAACAAAATAAAAAATGTATTTGAGAGTGTGTGTGTATATATATATATATATATATATATATATAATATTACTAATAATATAATAATTATTTAATAATCAATATACGATTATATTGTAGTTCTATAATAATTTTATTTTACATTACAACTGTAAAATGACAATAACAATATTTATGGCTGTCTTAATTTCTTCATTTTCATTTTCTGACCTCTGTTACTCCTGAAAAGTGCATGGCTCCTTCCTAATTTGCATATTGTCTATCCAAAGTAGTAAACAAGATAATAATGAGGGCGCCATGAATCATAATATATTGTATATAAATAGTATTTAAAGGCTGCAAGATAGTGTACTTTTTCCAGAGTATTTTGGACAAATGTTGCTGCAGTTTAAGAGGATCAGTGTCAAGATTTGCTTTATCTACGTACTTGTCTTACTATTAAAGTACAAGAATAGTAGAACTCATAAAACATTTCCAATTCCTCTGTCCTGATCCAGCTCTCAGCTTTTAAATCAAGATAAAACTCACAGACATGCAGGATAAAGTGAACCTTTACTGGTAAAAGTGTGCAGGCAAACACAACTCTATAAAAAGGTATTTTTCTCCATGTTTGCTGTGAACGTGTTCTTAATGACGTGTTTTGCAGATGATGGGCAAGACGGACGGTGATAACTACACGCTGGATGACATGTTTGTGTCGAGTGCAGCACAGAAAGAGAGGTCGGGTCGAGACGAGGAGAGACAGAGAAACAAAGCCGTGCAGGAGACACGGAGGTTAGCCGGGCAGATGGAAAAATGCCGGCACTGTTTCGACAGTCCTGAACTGCCCAAACATCTCATCGCAGCCGTCGGAACCAAGGCAAGATATATTATTGTTTATGACAACAACTTCTGCATGCTGAAAAACTTGAATTTTTATAGAATCAGTTTTGAATCATTATTTAAGTTTAAAGGGTTAGTTCACCCAAAAATTAAAATTCTGTCATTAATTACTCACCTTCATGTCGTTCCACACCCGTAAGACCTTCGTTCATCTTCACAACACAAATTAAGATATTTATGTTGAAATCCGATGGCTCAGTGAGGCCTGCATAGCCAGCAATGACATTTCCTCTCTCAAGATCCATTAATGTACTAAAAACATATTTAAATCAGTTCATGTGAGTACAGTGGTTCAATATTAATATTAAAAAGCGACAAGTATATTTTTGGAGTGCCAAAATATTGGCACACACACACTAATTTGCCTTAAATACCATTTTGGCTTATGCTGTCAGAAAAAAATATATATCTTCAGCAAAAAAAGACTAATCTCTCCACCAGCCTGTCCATTTCTGGTGTCGTGTGCTTAGCTGTGCTAAGAGGATTTCTCCAGATGCTCAGTTTGTCCATGTGTGTTTGGGATGACAGAAGACAGGCTGCGGGACGGGCTCGAGGTTTTAGCGAGCTGTCCTCATTAATGCGCAAGCTTGAGCGCTGTTCTGATCTCTGACTTGCATGTGTTTCTTCTCTCGCAGGTGTACTTGTGTCTGCCGAACAGTGTTTCTCTGACCGAAGGTCATTGTTTGATCGTACCCATCCAGCATCACACAGCGGCCACAGGCCTGGACGAGGACATATGGAGCGAAATACAGGTACAATCATTACAAACAGGAGTGATCTTGTATACACGTTCTGGAAGTGTTCATGGCGAGTTCAGCACTGGCAAACACCACTCAGAAATAGTTTCATTTATCTTTGAATATATAATGAATATATAACACAGACATGTTTTGCCTCGAGCCCAAACACGCTCAGATTTCAACATCAATATCACATATTTCAGAATCAATAACTCTATACAACATCTTGACCCGTATCTCTAGATCACTGCTTAGAAAGGAGATGCTAACAACAACCAGCAGACTAAAGCAGGTTTCTGTCTAATATCGCTCTCTCGTAGATGTTCCGTCGTGCTTTGGTCCGCATGTTTGAGTCTCAGGAGTTGGACTGTGTGTTTTTGGAGACTCATATGAGCCCGAAAAGACACCTGCACATGGTGTACGAGTGTGTGCCTATGCCTAAAGAGCTCGGAGATATGGCACCCATTTACTTTAAGGTAACAAACACACACACTTGGAACAAACACCCTCACAATAGAGTGCAACGAACAGTAGCTATAGCATATTATTAAAGAACCATTTGTTCCATGTAGAATATTAATAGGATTTTTACTTCTGGAATCCGACAAACTATTGTTAATTTTGTCAGCTATTTTTTAATTTAGTCTTAGTCCTGTGTCAAATGTGCTGTTTAGTTTCTGTCATATTTAGTCAACATTGTCCTGTTTTTGTTTAGTCAAGTTTTAGTCGACTAAATGTTTAAGCATTTTAGTCTAGTTTTGGTCATTGTATAATGGTTAAAGGATTAGTTCACTTTCAAATAACATTTTCCTGATAATTTACTCACCCCCATGTCATCCAAGATGTTCATGTCTTTCTTTCTTCAGTCGAAAAGAAATTAAGGTTTTTGATGAAAACATTCCAGGATTTTTCTCCTTATAGTGGACTTCAATGGACTCCAAACGGTTGAAGGTCAAAATTACAGTTTCAGTGCAGCTTCAAAGAGCTTTAAACGATACCAGACGAGGAATAAGAGTCTAATCTAGCGAAACGATCGCTCATTTTCGAAAAACTACGCCTACGCCTTCCCTATTCTACTTAAGAAACGAACGCAGCGCCAGTTCAATTTTTTCTGTAAGTAGAATAGGGAAGGTGTAGGACATGCAGCGTAAGCTTTTTGAAGAATACGAAAGTACGGTTTTGGCGGAACCACTTGGAAGGCGATCATTTGTTTATATAAAGCATTTTTTTTTTTTTTTGAAAATGGCCGATTGTTTTGCTAGATAAGACTCTTATTCCTCGTCTGGTATCGTTTAAAGCTTTTTGATGCGGCACTGAAACTGTAATTTTGACCTTTAACCTTTGGAGTCCATTGAAGTCCACAATAAGGAGAAAAATCCTGGAATGTTTTCATCAAAAACATTAATTTATTTCCAACTGAAGAAAGAAAGACATGAACATCTTGGATGACATGGGGGTGAGTAAATTATCAGGAAAATTTTATTTGAAAGTGAACTAATCCTTTAACTGCATAATGGTTAAATTGATAATCCTGATTATTTTGTTCAAAATTATAATCACAACGATTTTTGTCATTTGAGAAATATTTTCAGAATCAGAATTATTGCACTTTCACCTATAAGCACAAATGAAGAGAACCTCGACTCATGTGCTTTATTTTACCTCATCTAGTGTACTGATTTATTATAGGCTATTTATCATATACTGTTAAGAAACGTCCTAGTAATCCAATAATTCCAAATGACATTGTTTTCTATTAAAACAACAGGAAAAAAAGACTTTGTATCAAACAGAGGTTACATACGTGTCCGCAATCACAGTCGCAAATATAGTGGAGATCATGTTTGGCTTCATTACAGTTCATCACTGAGAAGGTTTGATGCTCATGAAGGAGCACAGATCGACTGCATGACACTTTAATTTAAAGGTGCCCTAGAATGTTCTTTCACAAGATGTAATATGTCTAAGGTGTCCCCTGAATGTGTCTGTGAAGTTTCAGCTCAAAATACCCCATAGATTTTTTTTTATTAATTTTTTAACTGCCTATTTTGAGGCATCATTAAATATGCGCCGATTCAGGCTGTGGCCCCTTTAAATCTCGCACTCCCCGCACCCCGAGGTCTTGACTATAAAACAGTGCATAAAGTTCACACAGCTAATGTAACCCTCAAATGGATCTTTACAAGATGTTCGTCATGTATGCTGCATGCATGCATTGGATCATGTGAGTATAGTATTTATTTGGATGTTTACATTTGATTCTGAATGAGTTTGATAGTGCTCCGTGGCTAAAGCTAACATTACACACTGTTGGAGAGATTTATAAAGAATGAAGTTGTGTTTATGAATTATACAGACTGCAAGTGTTTAAAAATGAAAATAACAACGGCTCTTGCCTCCGTGAATACAGTAATAAATGATGGTTTAACCACATTTAACAGTACATTAGCAACATGCTAACGAAACATTTAGAAAGACAATTTACAAATATCACTAAAAATATCATGATATCATGGATCATGTCAGTTATTATTGCTCCATCTGCCATTTTTCGCTATTGTTCTTGCTTGCTTACCTAGTCTGATGATTCAGCTGTGCACAGATCCAGACGTTAATACTGGCTGCCCTTGTCTAATGCCTTGAACATGAGCTGACATATGCAAATATGAGGGTCATACATATTAATGATCTCGACTGTTACGTAACAGTCGGTGTTATGTTAAGATTCGCCTGTTCTTCGGAGGTCTTTTAAACAAATGAGATTTATATAAGAAGGAGGAAACAATGGAGTTTGAGACTCACTGTATGTCATTTCCATGTACTGAACTCTTGTTATTCAACTATGCCAAGATAAATTCAATTTTTAATTCTAGGGCACCTTTAAGCAGAATATCTCAAATAAAGATTGCTGAACTCCAGCTTACTTGTGTGTTTTCAGATCATCTGCACTTCCTCTGCAGTGTAGAGAGAGCACATGCACATGGTTGCCAGATTGCAACGATTAAGTAAAACATCGGGTAGAAAACATGTTTTTTTTTACAGAAAAGCTCTGATTGGGGGATTTAAATTCTTGAAATCTGCCAACCGCAAGCAACTTGTAGTGTCCTCTTTTTTTGTCAAAAATATTGCAAATTGAAATAGTCACAGTTATCATTTAATGACGTTGGTGTCGTCTCGACTTAGACATAAGAAAAAGTCTTCAACGAACATTTTTCATCATAGATTTCATTAACGATATTAACACTAAAAGAAACGCACACACCTGTATGAATGTGAACACGCTCATTAAACTTCTTTGCTTATATTCGTTCAGAAAGCCATAATGGAATCGGACGAGGAATGGGCCATGAATAAAAAAGTTGTGGATCTCTCATCGAAAGACATCAGACATGCTGTGAGTTCTTCCCATTTTCTCCTGATTTCTCTTATTCTCCCTCCTCTGTCTCAGTATTTGACATTGTTGTGTCTTCGCAGGTTCCACGAGGGTTGCCGTACTTCTCGGTGGATTTCGGCTTGCAGGGCGGCTTTGCTCACGTCATCGAGAACGAGCACAAGTTCCCACACTATTTCGGCAAAGTAAGTCTGAGAAATAGCGCTTGTGACTTGGATATTTTGATCCGATTGCAGTGGTTAAAATACATATTCTGAATCTGCAATCATAATTAAGAGCCCCTTTATTCTGCGTATGAATTATTTAAATGAGGAATATTGTGACGGAAGAAAATTCAAGACTACAATGGAGGCATTTCAGGGAGTTCAGAAACACTGATATAGAAAATAACTCCTGCTGGAGGGACTTTTTTCATGATCAAACAGCAACATTACACACTAAAGAAACTTGAACATTGAATAAACCATAATAGGTCCTCTTGAAATTAATTAAAATTGACAAAAATATGATGCATGTCAACATAGTCACTGAGATTTATTCCGTCTCCATCAGGAAATCCTGGGAGGGATGCTGGACCTGGAACCGAGACGATGGCGCAAACCGATACGTGAGAATTTCGACGACCAGCGTAAGAAGGTTCTGAAGTTCGCTCAGTGGTGGAAACCGTTTGACTGCACTAAGAGCGATAGCTAGCCACTCAGAGACGGTGTGGTTTCATTCTGAACTCTGATTGGCTGAGCCATCGCACCACTATAAAGACTTTTTTATGCCTGAATTTGTATTTTAGACTGTATGTATGCGTTTAACAGTATAATTTGAATTATCTGAAGAAAAATCCTCTGGAGAAACTTCTCGTGTGTTTCATTCAAAAAAAGCATAGAAATGTAGTTTTTTTTTTTTTTTTTTGTAATTACATATCAACACAAGACATTTTTGTTTTCCTCCCAAACATATTAATTTTTAATGACTCGTGTGTCTACTGTTGACTCTGATGAATGTGTGTACAACTCAGCCTCGTTTTACCTGCTCCTGTGCAGTGGTGATGTAAATCCTGCTCAATTAAACTCAGAATAAAATATTACAAGACTTGCAGCTGCTCAGCTAAATGTGTGCTCTGGATTTATAATCTGATTGTGTTTAGATGACGTCTCGCTCGCTCCTTCCTGTGAACCTGACCTTGAGTTCACCCCGTTGAGCACCGATCATCTGTGGGGTGACAGTTTACGCCCTTCTCGTAATTTAGTGAAAGAAATCATTGTTTTTTTTTTATAGTTGTATTTTAGGCTGTGCTGCTCTCCAAGAACATGCACACTAAACTCATATGTTGTGAAAGCAGGTATTTTCTTTTAACTTTAAGAATTAAAATTTGCATTATAACTCTTCTGAGAAATAAAAAGGCAAAACGCCTCAAAAATAGTATTTAAAGAGCCAATTTCCAAAATTTCATGAATTATAGAACCAGGTTTAGTTAGTTGACCCGATCACTTTGACAGGAATTATATATATGTCAAGTGATTAAAATGTTTCATTAATTACACAATATGGCGATTAATTAATCTACTTAATCGCACATCAAATTTGCCCCCAAAAGATAATTTAAAGTCATTATTGTGTTAATTGAAAAAAGCATCAAAAAGTAGCTTTAGAAAAAAAAGATTTTGATTACTTGATTTGATTACTTTTAGGCTTCAACAGCCATAAGGGTGAGTAAATGATGAAAGAATTTTCATTTTTGGGTGAACTATACCTTTAATGTTTTTTTTTATTGAAATGGAAAAATGAAATACATTTTTTAATTAAATGATACTCTAAATAATAAACTAAAACTGCCTGTAGGTGGCAGTAAATGTCTAAATGAGTAAGTTATTGAGTCATTCATTCATTCAATTCGTTCAAACAGTGAATTCATTCAGAAGTGAACTAAATGACTCTCTTTATGATTGGGCCATTGAATCATTGATTCACCTGATTGCTTTGCTTAAAGGTGCCCTAGAACCAGTTTTTACAAGATGGTTGCATCTGTGAATGTGTCTGAAGTTTCAGCTCAAAATACCCCATAGATTTTTTTTAAATTAATTTTTTAAACTGCATATTTTGAAGCATCATTAAATATGCACCGATTAAGCGGCGCGGCCCCTTTAAATCTCGCGCTCCCTGCCCCCCGAGCTCTCGACAATACAGTGCAAGTTCACACAGCTAATATAACCCTCAAATGGATCTTTACAAGATGTTCGTCATGCATACTGCATGCATGCTTCGGATCATGTAAGTATAGTATTTATTTGGATGTTTACATTTGATTCTGAATGAGTTTGAGGCTATGCTCCATGGCTAAAGCTAACATTACACACTGTTGGAGAGATTTATAAAGAATGAAGTTGTGTTTATGAATTATACAGACTGCAAGTGTTTAATAATGAAAATAGTGACCGCTCTTGTCTCCGTGAATACAGTAAGAAACGATGGTAACTTTAACCACATTTAACAGTACATTAGCAACATGCTAACGAAACATTTAGAAAGACAATTTACAAATATCACTAAAAATATCATGATATCATGGATCATGTCAGTTATTATCGCTCCATCTGCCATTTTTCGCTATTGTTCTTGCTTGCTTACCTAGTCTGATGATTCAGCTGTGCACAGATCCAGACGTTAATACTGGCTGCCCTTGTGTAATGCCTTGAACATGGACTGGCATATGCAAATATTGGGGGCGTACATATTAATGATCCCGACTGTTACGTAACAGTCGGTGTTATGTTGAGATTCGCCTGTTCTTCGGAGGACTTTTAAACAAATGAGATTTACACAAGAAGGAGGAAACAATGGAGTTTGATTAGCTCAAAACGTGGATTCATTCAGAAACCAAACGTGTTGCTTGGAGACACGCAACAGTTCTGCTCTGGCTTTATAGGTAATATTTTCATTGGCTCAGAGGCATTTTTGCCCTGATATCTTGAATTTTAGGGTCATTCAAGCTGCATATAGGCTTCATCATGCAGTGAGTTATCCTGCCGTGTAAAGGTCATTTTACTCATATAGCAGTGATTTTTTTTTTTTTTGTGTATGCAGCTGTTGTGTTCAGGTCAGAAGGACATCAGGACACGGTGTGTAATAGCAGATGAGTTCATGTTTTATGAGGCTGTTAAACAGCACTATCACAGATCGCTCAGGGGTCACAGGTGACCTTGCAGGTCGTTGTGGCGTGACCTCAGAGCTGCTGTAATGTGGGTGTGTTAATGTTCATCATATGGCATTACAGACATTAACACACACACACATAGGTAATTAGAACAGCAGAAACGCCAAATTGCACAATTTGTCACGCATCGCTGCACAGACACAGACTGACAGCGTGAAGATCTGATTCGATGTACAATGGAGCCGGTCCTCCAGTAAATGTCACATACAGTTAACACAGCTAATAAACAGCAGTTGTGTTGGCTGAGTTATAGATTGTATATCTGAATATTACTAAATATGCATAATTTTTATAAAAGCAAATCTGATTAATTAAAGGGTTAGTTCACCCAAAAATAACATTTCTGTCATTAATTACTCTCCCTCATGTCATTCGACACCTGTAAGACCTTCATTCTTCTTCAGAACACAAATTAAGATATTTTTGATAAAATCCGATGGCTCAGTGAGGCCTCTATTGACAGCAAGATAATTAACACTTTCAGATGCCCAGAAAGCTACTAAAGACATATTTAAAACAGTTCATGTGACTACAGTGGTTCAACCTTAATGTTATGAAGCGACGAGAATACTTTTTGTACACCAAAAAAACAAAATAACTTTATTCCACAATATCTAGTGATGGTTGATTTCAAAACTCTGCTTCATGAAGCTTTGAAGCTTTACGAATCTTTTGTTTCGAATCAGTGGTTCGGAGCGTGTATCAAACTGCCAAAGTCACGTGAACTATTGAAATTTCAAAATATGTATGATGTAACAAAGCCTAGTTTACTGAAATCATGTGATTTTTGGCGCTCTGAACCACTGATTCAAAACAAAAGATTTGTTTGTAGAAATTTGTTTCTAGAAATTGTTGCATAAAGTCGTTTTTTTGTTTTTTTGGCGCACAAAAAGTATTCTACATTTTAAAAAGAACTTTTTAACTTTTTTTTTTTTAAGTATAGCTTTCTGGACATTGAAAATGTTAATTATCTTGCTGTAAATGGAGGCCTCACTGAGCCATCGATTTCATCAAAAATATCTTAATTTGAGTTCTGAAGATGAACGAAGGTCTTACGGGTGTGGAACGACATGAGGGTCAGTAATTAATGACATCATTTTTATTTTTGGGTGAACTAACCCTTTAATAAGCTGTAAGATTTAATTGCATATATTGAGTAGAAAGTTTTGTTTTGGTCTTTAGCTTGATTATACCCACTAAATCTTTCATTTTATTAAGTTATTTAATTTTTTGATGAAAGTATGGTATAATGTGCATTAATGAATCAAGCTGAAGACCAGTATAATGTATTTAAATAATGCCAATTTTGTAAATAAATTTAGCCATTTTGGTAATTAATAAGTAACTGCCTAATCTTGCTAAAAACAAAACTTACTACCTGATATCTGCAATTAAATCTTAAAGCTCATTAATTATGTAATCAGATTAGCTCATATAAAAATGGTCAGTGATCCCTCTTATTTTCGGCATGAAATTACAATTCACCTTACAATATATGTTGTAGATCTTACTGTGAACGATTCATCTGTGTATATTTCTCTTTTTTGGCCTCAATTTTTAATCAAACTGTCAAGAAATGTCATATACAGTCAATCTCAAAATGAAATCTCAACATGCGTTTTTTTTTTTTGTGCCACTGCTACCAAACCGAATTGCTTAAATAATGATCGTTTCCAAACAGGTTTCCCAAATATCATTGTTTGTCTTGCTCTACACTCTAAAAAATAATGTGTTGGCTCAACAAAAAAATTAACGCAACCATTTGCATCAATTTCTTTGAGTTATGACAACTTTGAGTGAATTTATGTTCAACCAACAAGCTACATTTGAGTTAATTATTTATAGCATAAACACAAATGTTTAAGTTGATTACTCAAAAAAATTAAGTCGCTCCAACCACCAGATTTGTAGCCCTGAAACCAATTAATTTGATATATTTAATTTCAAATCAACAGCTATCATAGCACATGCTAACATAACTTATTTAACATTTATATTTAATGAATAAGTAAGATATTACTTGTCACTGGCATTGCTTATAGAGTCAATGTAGTGTTTAAAAAAAATAACGCAGAAATTTGAGTTTAAATTACAGACGATATTAAGTACATGTAATGATCAACATTACTATGTCAGCAGAACTCTACAAAATAATGTTTGCAACTTAAAAGGTTTTATTAAAACAATAAATTAGAATTTTTAACTTAAACCATGCATTTATTTAAGTTGCAGTAACAGGTCCCCTGAATTACTTTTTAGACTGCAGAAACTCACATATTGGATTGCTCAAACAACAAAGTCCCAGTCTTTACACTTGTTTTAATGATCATAAATAGCAACACTGACTCAACCATGAGTTTTTTGAACATTTGCACACGGAAACCTGTTTGAAAACATTATTACTGCCATTCTGTTTGGTGATGTTAGCAGCACAGAAATCACACACATTCTGTAATGTTTCATTTGAATCCACTTGCTTAAGATTGATGATGTATCCATGCACAATAAATGTTAATGTTTTTTTAAACATTAAAAAAAATGGCTCTGTTAGTTTATTTATACACACTCAGACAGACACGAGGCTATTCTTGTGTTAGTATGTGAACGAAAACAGGCAGAACAGGGAAAGTGGGTCAGACTCAGGAGTGGAAAGAGGGATGCTGGGAGAAGAGTGAAGGACAAAGAGAGAGAAGAGAAATATCCGGAAGGCATCAGAGGGAGAGAGAGGCGCACACTTCAACCTTCACCCCTGCTAACATGACCTGACTGTCTGTGTCTCTCTCTCTTTCTCTCTCTTGTGGACCTGCGGTTTCTTTCACATTGTGGATGAACAGAACACTGTTTGTGAAGGATTTTAATTATCCAGGCCAATGTAGCATTCAAACACGCATGGTTTTAAATTATTATTTAATACGCTATGTTAAACATTATATTATTATAATAGATAAAGCCACATCCAGATGCTTTTGGCTGAATCTATAATCTGTACTGAACTGAATCGCACACTGTGCATATGTTGCATAGTTCTGTCTTAAGTTGCACATTGTATGTCTTGTATTTATATTATACAAATAACTGGCAAAGCTGTTTATTCAACAGTTTTCACTTTGCTTATTCATACAGTTCTATTCTGTTCTCTTCTATTTTATTCTATTCTTGCAAAGGTAAAGTGTGATCTTTGTGCTGCAGGTTTCCAGAACATTCTCTAGACATATTTGGTGGTATTGGAGAAAATGTTTTAATATTCTACTCTCTTCATTATTCTATTCTGTTCTATTCAGCTCTATTCTCTTCTGTTCTGTTATATTCTGTTCTGTTCTGCTCTATTATGCTCTGTTTTATTCTGCTCTATTCTATTATGTTCTGTTCTATTCTACTCTGTTATAATCTATTTGGTTCTGTTCTACTCTGTTATGTTCTATTCGGTTCTGTTCTGTTCTACTCTGTTATGCTCTATTCTGTTCTGTTCTATTGTGTTCTCTTCTGTTCAACTCTGTTATGCTTTATTCTGTAATGTTCTATTCGGTTCTGTTCTGTTCTACTCTGTTTTGTTCTATTCTACTCTGTTCTATTGTGTTCTGTTCTACTATATGTTCTATTCGGTTCTGTTCTACTCTGTTCAGCTCTACTCTGTTCTGTTCTGTTCTCTTCTGTTCTACTCTGTTATGTTCTATTCTGTTATGTTCAACTCTATCATGTTCTGTTTGGTTCTGTTCTATTCAGTTCTACTCTGTTCTGTTATATTATATTCAGTTCAGTTCTGTTCTATTCTGTTATGTTCAACTCTGTTATGTTCTATTCTGTTATGTTCATCTCTGTCATGTTCTGTTCTGTTCTGTTATGTTCTATTCAGTTCTGTTCAGTTCTCTTCTGTTCTATTCTGTTCTGTTCTTTTCTGCTCTATTCTACTCTGTTCTTTTGTTCTGTTCTGCTCTATTCTGTTCTCTTGTTTTTTCTGTTCTTTTGTTCTGTTCATTTCTAATCTGTTTTCTTCTGTTCTAATATGCTCTGCTCTAATCTATTCTGTTTTGTTCCAGTCTGTTCTATTTTATTCTCTTCTTTTCCGCTCTATTCTATTCTGTCCTTTTGTTCTGTTTACTCTGTTCTATTTTGCTCTATTCCATTCTGTTCTCTTCTCTTCTGATCGAATCTGCTCTGTTCGGTTCTCTTCTGTTCTGTTTCTTTTGTTCTGTTCTATTCTAGTCTGTTCTAATCTGCTCTGTTCTGTTCTTTGTTCTATTCTGTTTTATTCTACTCTATTCTGTTTTAGTCTAGTCTGCTCTGTTATAGTCTTCTGTTCTGTTCTTCTATTCTGTTCTATTCTATTATCTCGAGCAGAACTGAATTGGTCTTATTGTTCTGTGGCAGTTGTTTGTCTTTTACTGTAATGTACTACTGAAATGCACAAACCTCTAATATTATTATGCCTATGACCCATTCAGCTCATCCTGTCACCATAATGTGATTCATGAATGTGACCGCATTTACATGCACATCAATGTCCAGATGGTCAATATTCATATTTTTTCCTAATAATAAGTAATAAGTAGTATTTCTACTTAAAAATCCAGTTTAATTCATTATTACTTATCATATCTTTGTAATAATTTGTGAAATTTACTAGCAATTTCGTAGTGAAAATTGGTAAATCCTACACCAGTTTTCTTCAGTGTTCATGGCAGTCAGCATATTCACAATAAGCACTGACATACATGTTGTTCTCCTGCTGTTCTCTATAGGGAATACTGGAGATCCTCTTGCTGCATATTAGTGATTCGGCACAAAAATTGAATCAACTCCTTAATCCTTGTTCATGTCCTTGACAACAGCACACATGAGTGCAAAAATGTAGGTCACACGATTCCTAAGGTGCTTTCGTCCATCTATATATTGATTTTTTTCTTTTAATGAGTGTAAACAGAAAAGTCTCTTCACTTCAAAAACATGTTTCTGGCCTGTATCATGAAGCATAATATTATTTGCATAATAATTCTGATTAATGCATGCATATTCAAGAAATCAGAACATTAGATAATGGGGCTAGTGCATGGCATCACATTCTTGTGCATGTGAACATGGTCAGATCTGTTCTGCCTGTGTAACCTGAAATGCCTTCAGTAATTACAATATCTATGTTAATTATTTTATTTGGTCACTCTGATGTAAAGTGTGACCAGCATCGCTTCCATACGTTTTGGTTCACAGTTCCATGCTATTCCTCCCTCTCTCTCTTTCTCTCTCTCTCTAGGGGAGGGTGTAGAGGCTTTTTGCTGTATGTTAACCGATTGGCTGTTTCTTAGTTCAGTGCGCCCTGGACGTTGGATTATTTTTCTTCTTCACGCGCATCTGAACGCGCGACTCTCCCAGCGTCAAACCCGCAGAGACCCGCACGGACGGACGGATGATGAGGTCTCCGGGGGTCTTTATCGGTCTACGGAGCTGCTGGGTCACCGAGGGGAACGGGATTCGGTAATACAAACACCCCGCTCCATCCCACCCCACACCCACGCTGACAGAATCTGGTTTTTGCGCACTTGGTGATCCGGCGGTCCCTCCAGGCGCTGCTGCATTCATTCGGGAGTGAGAGCGCGCGGCTGACGCGCACGTCCCGGTTCCGCGATGGTTCTGTGTCACCTGCGCGTCTGATGAGTCCGCCCGCATCAGCAGCAGCATGTCCTCGCGGAAGATCTCCTCCGAATCCTTCAGCTCCATGGGCTCGGACTACCTGGAGAGCCCCGGGGAGGACGGAGAGTGCCCGTTCTCGCGCGTCTTCTGGAACGGCAAGAGCCCCGTTGAGACGCTCTCGTGTCCGTTCGAGGACGCGGCGGTCAGCAGGAGGGTCGCCCGTCGTAAACGCGTCAACCTGGACTCGCTCGGGGAGAGTTTGAGACGCCTCACCTCACCAACGGTACCGAACCTTCCCTTACCTTCAGCACTCACACATCCACTGCACAACACGAGAGACAGAGACGGCACTGCAGATGTGCTCCTCAGAACCTCACTATACCATTTACATATTCATAGATATCTACACATATGATGTGTGCGCGCGTATTTATGTAGACTATATGTTGTATACATACACATATTACTATATGTAAATGATGTGTGTGTGTGTGTGTGTGTGTGTGTGTATATATATATATATATATATATATATATATATATAATATACAGACAGACAGATATATACATACATACTCATTTACGTGTGTTTGTATATACAGTTTTGCTAAATGTTAATGTGTATATATATATATATATATATATATATATATATATACACACTATATTGCCAAAAGTTTTGGGACACCTGCCTTTACGTGCACATGAACTTTAATGACAGCCCATTCTTAATCCGTTGGGTTTAATATGGAGTTGGCCCACCCTCTGCAGCTATTACAGCTTCAGCTCTTCTGGGAAGGCTTTCCACAAGGTTTAGGAGTGTGTTTATGGGAATTTTTGACCATTCTTCTAGAAGCGCATTTGTGAGGTCAGGCAGTGATGTTGGCGAGAAGGCCTGGCTCACAGTCTCCGCTCTAATTCATCCCAAAGGTGTTCTGTCGGGTTGAGGTCAGGACTCTGTGCAGGCCAGTCAAGTTCCTCCACACCAAACTCGCTCATCCATGTCTTTATGGACCTTGCTTTGTGCATTGGTGCGCAGTCATGTTGGAACAGGAAGGGGCAATCCCCAAACTGTCCCCACAAAGTTGGGAGCATGAAAATGTCTTGGTATGCTGAAGCATTAAGAGTTCCTTTCACTGGAACTAAGGGTTCAAGCCCAACCCCTGAAAAACAACCCCAAACCATGATCCCCCTCCACCAAACTTTACATTTGGCACGATGCAGTCAGGCAAGTACCGTTCTCCTGGTAACCACCAAACCCAGACTCGTCCATCGGATTGCCAGACTGAGAAGGGTGATTGGTCACTCCAGAGAACACGTCTCCACTGCTCTAGAGTCCAGTGACGGCGTGCTTTACACCACTACATCTGATGCTTTGCATTGCACTTGGTGATGTAAGGCTTGGATGCAGCTGCTCGGCCATGGAAACCCATTCTATGAAGCTCTCTATGCACTGTTCTTGAGCTAATCTGAAGGCCACATGAAGTCTGGAGGTCTGTAGCTATTGACTCTGCTGAAAATAGGCGACTTCTGTGCACTCTGTGCCTCAGCATGCGCTGACCCCGCTCTGTGATTTTACGTGGCCGAACACTTCATGGCTGAGTTGCTGTTGTTCCCAATTGCTTCCACTTTGTTATGATACCACTAACAGTTGACCGTGGAATAATTAGTAGTGAGGAAATTTCACGAATGCACAGGTGGCAACCAATCACGGCACCACGCTTGAATTCACTGAGCTCCTGAGAGCGACCCATTCTTTCACAAATGTTTGTAGAAGCAGTCTGTATGCCTAGTGCTTGATTTTATACACCTGTGGCCATGGAAGTGATTGAAACACCTGAATTCAATTATTTGGAGGGGTGTCCCAATACTTTTGGCAATATATATATATATAAAGCAAATTTTCACACTATCAGCTGATAGTTTAAAAACAGCCGATAGTCAGGGCCGATATATCCTTTCAATCAAAAGAGGGCAGGAAAATGCACTGAATTTGTGCTTTGTGTAAAGAAAATGCTAAGAAATCAGTTTGATGTTCAATATTAATAGTAATTAATATAAATTAATAAAATTCAGAAAGTTAAGAAATATTCATTTAATCTTTAGAATTTAGTTAATGTGTTTATAACTGACACCAGTTTCTCTGAAACAAGTTGATGAAATGGAGAGAATAAAGTTTTTATTTGCATTTCTTTCAAAATATAATAATTAAAAATACAATGATTAATTATTAAATATAGTGAAATTATCATTCATTTAAAAAAGGTATAAAAGGCAGAACCCCCAAACTATTGGTATCGGCAGATATCACTCTGAATAATCGGTATCGGTGGAGAAATTTAGTATCAGTGTATCTCTACTGTATATATATATATATAATGCATCAGGGTTAAATGTAGGATTCACAACAGATATAGTTAGAATTACCATCACCATCTTTCTAACCATTTACACCAGTGTTAGTAGTCTAGGTGATGTTAGATTACTGATGATGATGATGATGATGGTGATGGATTTGACTCTGTGTGTAAGAGCGGATGACACGGCTCGTAAATCTCCTCCAAACAGCAGAACGGGTGACAGTGCAGATGTTAGACAGCCCAATCCTTCATACCATCTCACATTTATAGTGTGTGTGAATGGAGAATCAGTGTAAAGCGTGCTGTAGTTGTTCAGGCCCTGCAGCATGTAGTCTTACATATTCATCCTGTCTCATGTGTAGCGTAACAGCGTGGTGCACATTCAGACGGATGTGTGTGTGTGTGTGTGAAGGGACACGATAACCTCTCGGTACGCTGGTCCCTGGTGTTTTGGGGCCTCGAAGAAACACACACACACTGTACCGCAGAGCTGCCGTAGTGCATGTGTATCTGCATCCAGTTCTGCATCAGAATGTTCTTGCCCTGAGATGCACTTCAGTGGGTTTGATGTATGTGTGTGTGTGTGTTGTACTAGAGAGGCTCTTGAAAATGTGGTACATAGCAAACCAACTGCTCCAATGGCATAAATCCAAAAACGCTCGCAACATTTTCAGACTGGTTGTGCCGACTACACGACTTAGTGCTACAATATACAATGCAACTTTTACATGCACCTAAATTCTGTCTTAAAAATTTTAATGTTGAATAAAAAAATCTAGTAGCGCTTTACAATAACATTCCGTTTGTTTACATTAGTTAATTTCATTAGTTACGATACATGAACGATCAATGAAAAATATTTCTTAAGCATTTATTAATCTTGATGTTAATGTCAACATTATTAAAATCAACAAAGATTAAACTTTAACAAAGATTAATACATACTTTTTTTACTAGAGTTTTGACTCAAACAGCAGCTTGTGTTTGCATGTCTGTCGAAATGATGTCTGTCCTATTTGAGGATCACACAAATCAAATGTTTAATCCCCAAACATGATTTTTAGAAGATATTAATCCTTTGTTTTTTGTGTGTGTTTGATAGAGAGATTTAAATTGTTTACCTGCTGTTTGTAACGAGTGAAATGAAGCTGTGAAAACAAAGCCGTTTCAAAATCAGAATAAACAAATGTATTGTAACAAGCTCAAACACTGCAGACCGAGTTTAAAAATGTTGATTATCAATATATATATATATTATTGAGTTCTGAGTGCAATTGATAGAAATAATTTAGTCTGAAAAGTGCAGTAATATTTGTGTTTTATTTATAAAATACTATTTGTTTTTAAGTATTTAGCTTAGCAATATTAACATCAAACTCTATTTGTGTGGCTCATCGATTTCACTGAAATCAGTCACTTTTGAGGTTACATTTCTGTTATGATGCAGCCTATAAGAAGAGATTTTGGAGTAGATCTGTAATGTTTACACCATCGTTCAGTTTGGGGTCAGTGAGTTTTTTTTTAAATGTTTTGGAAAGAAGTCTCTTCTGCTCATCAAGGCTCAAAAATACAGTAAAAATTGTGAAATATTATTACAATTCAAAATGACTGTTTTCTATGTGAATATATTGTACAAATGTAATTTATTTCTGTGATCAAAGCTGAATTTTCAGCATCATTACTCCAGTCTTCAGTGTCACATGATCCTTCAGAAATCATTCTAATATGATGATTTGATGCTCAAGAAACATTTCTGATTATTATCAATGTTGTAAACAGTTGTGCCGATTCATATTTTTGTGGTAAGGTGATACGTTTTATTTTTTAGGATTCTTTAATAAATAGAATGTTCAAAAGAACTGAAAATTATCATTAAAAATGTTGTAACTGTCACTTTTTGATTAGTTTAATGTATCCTTGATGCATAAAAGTATTAATAAAAAAAATAAAAATAAAAAATCCACCACGATTCTTTTTCATGTTGGCTATTTTGCAAGTCACTAAGCAAATTTTTCTATTTTTATTAAAAATGTAGCCTTACAGAAGAATAGCAGACCATTTAGGCCAAAGTAGGGGTGGGCCAAAATTTTATTCGACTTTCATAGCTTTATTGTTATTAAAAATAAGAAGAAAAATGTAAACTACAAATAATAGGACAAATACAATATAGGAGGATACAAATGAAATAAACGGCACTTTAAAAATTTCAGCAGCATTATAAAGTCTATTTAACAGTAGCATGACAAGAAATGTAATAATCAAATGTAAAAATAAACATGTCTCTTGTTTGATTAACATTAACGACAGAGACATCAGCAGGATTATAGATCTTAAGTAGCCTTTTCAGCGTTACGCTCAAATTTGTCCTCCAGTTTGTATTTCCACAGCGATCTTATGCCTGCACAGTAGGGGTGGTGAAAAAAATCGATTATTGATTAATCGCGAGTATGTTATGGACGATTATGAATCGATTATTAAATTTTCAAAAATCGATTTTTTATTTATTTATTTATTTTTTTTTTTTGCATTATTTTATTTTGTAAAAAATGTTATACCGGGAGTTGAACGTCACGAACGCGCCCAGTTCCAGTTAGCAAGCGCGTGTAACGGCAGCCAGAGCAGGTGTGTAAAATGGAAGAACCAGGAACGAGCAACCAACCGATCCACCCAGCCAGGGGCGGACTGGCCATCTGTGTGATCTGGAGAATCACAGAACGGCCGGTACTCCAGGACGGCCGTCGGGCCGGCCCACCACCCACCGCCACGCACGCAGTCATCATCTGTTTTTTTCCCCCACTAATCTGTTTCACACTCCAGTACTGTAGGGGGCAGCAATGCACCTTTAAGTTGGATGCCAGCTGCACTGGCCGTGGCCGCCAAGTAAGCAGCAAAGACGTTAGATCAGTGGTCTCAAACTGCCGGCCCGCAACTGATCTAAAAAATAAAACATAATCCGGCCCGCTAAATTATTCTTATTCTTATTCTCTAGTTGCTACCTGTCTGATATGCAAAGAAAAAGTCGCCGTTCTAAGGGGCATTCACATATCGCGTCCGCGCCGCATTCTCCTTTCCAATGCGCTTTCGCTCCAGTGGCGTCTGTCGTTGCTATGCAACCATGAGCCGCGCTCTCAATCGCTTCTATTATGAGCGCGCTTGCCTAAATTACAGTAAAAGCACTCGACTTTAAGTCACAAGCGCCGATTTAAACCACCGAAACTTTTTCTTTACCTTGACATGTTTCGACTGCAACCTGCAGTCTTCCTCCACCTGAACACATTGTCTTTCTAGAAGAAAATTGTCCAATTTCTACAGTATGTTGGTTCTGATCTACTTCCTAAAGGAAATAAGCCTTTCATTTATTTGTTATTGTTTAGTTCAACTTGATGAGTCACAACACAATGTGATGTATTCATTTCTGTGTTCTACAGAACATAAGCTACATACAAATAATTCTGAAGTTATAACTACAAGACACAGAAAGTGCTTTGAGTTGTTCTTACTCAATGAAAGAGTTAAGTAATTCAGTAGCTGACTTTTTTTTTAATACTGCAATCACTTTGTAGTGTATTTTCGTTTACTGTTGTGAAATGGAAAATCAATAATCGCTAATCGAGAATCGTTAATAATCGAAAATCGACTGTAATCGAATCGGGACTTCAATAATCGTAATCGAATCGAATCGGGAAATCAGACAGATTAACCACCCCTACTGCACAGTAAAATCTCCAGAGTTAAATCAACTCTGCTCAGAGTACATATGGTCCCTCTCTAAATAGTGTTAAAGTTAAAGTTAAAGTTAATGAGAAAATTAAGCAATTAATAAGGCTGTAGTCAGCTGTAGTTCTTGTGTTTCTCTTTTCTTCAGTGATTCTGCTTGTTAACAGCAGGTGTTCATCACTAATGCACAATCATCACTTCATTAATTGTATAATTATCTCATTAACTTTAACTCTGCTTCAGTGTTATTTTAACACTATTTAGAGAGGGACCATATGGACTCTGAGCAGAGTTGATTTAACTCTGGAGATTTTGCTGTGTAATTATGAATGTACTGCGCATTTTAAAATCTTTTTGACATTTGTTAAGACATCTGCTTTAAACATTACAATGCTCACGATAACTTTCATTAACTCTACAACAAGTAAATCCACTTCACCAGCTAATTATTATTTGACAGCGATGCCACAGAAATGTACAGAGCTACCACAAAAACGGAAGTTCAAAGACAATATTATAAAGATGGCGGCACGCTTGTTTCTCTGGCATATAAGGTCTCTACTGACACACATCCGGTTTTCTCTCAAATGTTTACATTTACTTAAGACACATCCGACTGTGTTTATGTGAACCTGTTGTGTATTTGACAGTTTAAAGACGCGAAAGAGAACTTAGTTCAGTGCTTGTAACGGCTTCGGGTGAATGCGCTCATAAAAGCGTATGTCAGAACTATGTGTGTGCATTATTATGTAAAACTAGCAAGGTTTATTTGTTTTTTCATGCAATTTGTGTGTGTGTGTGTGTGGTCAGTGAACAAGGTCACTGTCATGGTAATTAATTTCAGACACAGTATAATGTGACAGGTCAAACAAAATTTAGTCTCTCTCTCACACACACATACACAGTCTGGGTGGTCACATTTCCCATAAGAGAAAAACTCCCAAGAAATTTCATTTTTGCACAAAGAAAATCAAGTCCATAAAGATTTTTGCACTGCACTTGATTTTCCAACAATCAAGCTAATTTCCCCCACATTCTCATAACCATAATGCGTTTTATTGCAATTCTTATGATTCTCTGTGGTGTTATGTTAGTATAAATCAGGTTTAGTATCGACAGAGAGAGAAAGAGAGACTACTGCTGTGAGATCACTAAAACAGATTTGGCCAGGTAAAGCTGGATTTGAGCTATTAAGAGCTTTCCTGAAATGAGGAGGATTGTGATTGTTATTTTGTTGCCGTGGTAGCGTGATAAAGGCAGTTGATTGGATAAGGCTTAAGAGTGTATTCTATTACAGGTAGATCAGCACTGTAAATCCCTTTAAAAAGGACCAAAACAAACCAAATCCAATAGAGGCGATCGGTTTACCATCACCTTTTAATCCATACTCCAGAAACCCAGAATTGGATTAATTAGTTTAACACTTTTTCAGCGGCGTTGGTTCCGAAAGTATTTTTTCCATTAATTTCTCCCATTTTCAGGAAGTCTTTATTATAAATGTTATAAGCCTTGAATCAAGCCGATCAGCTACGAGGAGAATCATAACATCACAAACTTTGTATTTGAAAGTATTTGAAAATTTAGTGAGGGAAAGAACTACAATCCCATGAAGCATTGAGAACAGCATAATCAAGTTAAAAAGTATGCATTTAAAAATGTTGATTATATATAAACAATATATTTTAAGTTTATTGCAAAATATGCATATATGAATATTTAAGTATTTCGAGAATGTAAGAAGACTCAATTACGTCATTTGCAGTGCTTTATAGGAGTGGGTGGAGCTAAAGAGGTCTTTTTGCTTGTTTCGACTCAATGATTGGTGAATTTTCTGTACAGCATCATGGGTAATGTAGTTTTTTTACCAGGAATTCTGCAGTTAAACATGATTATTTTAAAATTAAGTTGAAATAATGTGAACTACATTGTAAAAAACATTTTTACAATGTAGATTTTTAAATAAAAAAAGAGTTTCCATTGCGAAAATGTTTTTTTTTAATTCTTTCTTACCTTTTGATTGTTGTTGCGTCTGATGTTGTTGATGAATCTGTTTTAACCAGATCCTGTGAAAGGAGACAGGATGTGCTTGTTTGGATGAGAGCGGTCTTGTTTACCAGTTAAATGGTGTCTTTGTAGTGTCACTTGTGAATCTGGGTCGAGCAACTTCTGACTGCATTGTTTTTCTTCTTTTTAGACCCAGACCATTCAGCTGGCCCTGCAGAGAACAGTGGAGTTTTACAGACAGAGGGAAATCAGGTAGATCTACAGACACAATGTCCCTGAGAGAAATCACATCTCTTTCATGTCTCGGTTGAGAGAAGAACAAAGATAATCCTGTAGAGTTTCAGAAGAGTTGTGCTTTCCACATCATTTCATAGCTCTAAACTCTCACTATACAGTATTTTGACAACAGATTTTACACTTAACCCTCTGGTGCTTTTTGGTCATTTTTGACCGAAATCTTTACAATTTGTTTTGTTTTTAATTTTTTACTTCATCAGAATGCTGTGAAACTTGGGACAGGTTTTGGCACTTGCTATGTAAACACAAAAATAATAATCATTGACATGATTCGAAAAGGCTAAATGGTCCTGAAAAAAATAGCCACACTTGTACTGTTTGAATGGGAAAAATTCATCTAGTGGAGGCGTTTGGTACTGCGCCCAAACAAAATCTTACTGAAAGCTCATTTTTTGAGATATAAACCTCAAATTTAGAACACAACTTCTTTAGATTTATGGCTTTGGTTTCTCACAGTTTTGGAGTAAAATATGTTTTGGAAAATATATTTGTTATATATACAATAGTATTTTTTCTTAATAAACTTAAAATTCTATAAATTTAAGTTCACTTTTTTAAACTTTTTTTTTACTTCAGCAATAATCTACCAAGTATCATCTTTAAAAAGTGTCCAAACTTAAATCTGTGCTCCAAAATATTCAAGATTTATGACTGTTTAAGTTGGAAATTTCATTTTGAGGTCTATAAGTGGACTATAAAAACTGCATAAATATAATTTAAGTCCTCTAAAAATACAAAATATTAAATAAAAAAAACATTATTGAACTAAAATATAGTACATTCATTTAATTGAAATAATAAAAATAGAGAATTCTGTCATTTTTGACCACCACACAAAAAGCACCAAATTTAGGGTTTAAATGGATTTCATTTCATGTGACACAAAATACCAAAACAAATGATAAATTATGAACACTAGATATAATGAATTATCATTTCAAACCCAACAGGTTTTGGTCAAATGCTGTTGCTTGTAAAGTGTGTGCTATCTTTGTTTACAACTTTATCTGCATACATACAGTATAATCATGTAAAGCCATATATATTACACAGCAAATCTCAACAGTTTGATTGTTAGTATTGCAAAATGTAAACTCTGTTATCGCCCAGCTCTAGTCTGCTAAATGTGACTGTAAGGCATGAAGATAATAAGATATTATAAACATTAACATCATGATTTTCAACTGCTTTGAGACACTGTGGTTTGTAAAAAGCGCTATCATTTGCCTCGACTTGACATGCAAACATTTCTAAGTGTGTCCAAATACTTTTTTAGGGCCGTTATCTCAACATTTGTCTCATTTGTTTCTATTTTTATTCCTACATTATACAAGGAATATCGTAAAAGCAATATTTTATTTGGATATTTTTGGTTTCCCTTTTCCTAACTTTTTAAACATAAGATAACCCTGGTAAATGTTAATCAGAATGTCTCCCTTTCTCTGTCTTCTCACAGTGGACAAGAGTTTGTACGAAGCTTGTCAGACGAGCAGAAGTGTTTGTTTGAGAACTCTCGCTGCGACAGCCAGACTGACATCTCAGGAATACTGAAATACACAGCAACTATTTTAGGTAAGTACATCATAAGGGATATTATAGCTAAAAGTTATCCAGAAGCCACTTGATGCTGCCAAGTGTCCTGATTGGCTGATGATCTTATCTGCTTGATTGGATGACGATGATCACGTGTTAAACGCAGCCAAAATGTCCTGCACACCATATTCTGCATGTGCAAGTATGCATGTGACTTTTTATATTTTCGGGTTAAGTGTTCTCATTATTTGTCACGATCGTGCAGCTCTAGTTCACGTACACACACACACACTTAGGCAAAAAACTTTGACCTCAATACACACTCACTGACAGCACACACTTTCCTAAAAACTCCCTCCATTGCTGCAGTCTCCATTCCCGAGCTGTTGCTAAGATACTAACTCTGCCATCCCTAACGAGAACACGTTTATAAATAAACCGCAATGAGCCATTTGAACTGAGCCCTGCCCAGCGAAACCTACTGCGCATCTCGCTCTTATGCAGCAGAGCAGCTTCGTTTCACAACGCGCTTGTGCTGCAGATATCGATTATTTAGGTAATCGATGGTTTCGCTGGGGGCCAGACCTGTAAACTTTCCATCTTTATGTAAAAGCATGTTTATAAAACTGCTAAATACAGCCATGTGCAATCTGATGGAAATTCCATATTAAATCAGAGTTTATAAAAGCAATTAGCCACGGTCCACGGTGCAGATTTCACTCCCCTAGTGATGTAGGAAGGGGATCTTATTATAATATTACCGCCACTTAATCTGCACGTTTCCACCCACTGCGCTGCCATTTTGTTTTCACAAGTGACATCGGTGTGCCAGTCGTAACACCATGGCAAAAGTTTGAGCAAAACATGCTTACTGTTCTATCGATGGCTGCACAGACGAGCACTGAACACTATTTAGGCCATGTTGGGCTGCTTTAGAGCAGTGGTTGAAGGGATTCCCATCCTTCTGCTTACCCCCTCTCTTCCACTTCGACTTCAGTCACACCTTTACCATTAAGGGACAATATTTGCCCCCTAAATTGATTTTCCAGTGCATATTTTACCTTTATGAATAACTTTATAAAATAAATAATGTTTTAAATAAAAAATGTTCAACAGAGAAATATGCAATGACGGTAAAACTAAGTAAAACTTTTAAATATTAAACTAAAACCGCCAGTAGGTGGCAGCAAGTCACTGTTTTTATGAGTGAGTCATCGAGTCATTCATTCAGTAACGAATGACTGTGAATGAATCATGGAATCATTGACTCTCACGATTCGTTCAAAGCCGCAGAATTGTTCGCGAAACACAGACGTGTGTTGTAGTTCTGCTGTGGTTTTCGTTAGAACTATTATTTCACTGCAAAATAGAGTAAATACTGACAGTACTGTGTTTAAAATGTAGGCTACATTTTATTTTTTGACCTGTTGTATAATAATGTCACGTTTGCAGTCATGTGGATATTTGGGAACAATTTTGCATTCTTGCTCGTTATCATTAAATACAAGAACTCACACAAGGTATGTTTTTGTATCGGAGAAAGTTTGAGTCTTAAATCGAAATTAATCCATATCTGTGTCTATATTTGTTCTTCATGCGAGTAAGTGCTAAATCCCGACTTTTACAAAGGTGCATTGTCGAGAACGACAGTAATTTAGCGCGATTTAAGGCAGCAGACTGCGCACAATCAATCATATGCATGCTGCTTGTGGATACAGTCATTTTCGACTGCAAATGATGAGGTAATCTGATTAAATGTACTGGATTTACGACGTTTTGGCAATTAGAAATACATGCTTGATTTTAATATTATTTTAAGGTAGAATTAAACGAACTACTCAGCGTTTTGTTCGCGTACCCCCTATTGTCACCTCACGTACCCCAGTTTGGGAACCACTGCTTTAGAGAAGAGGAAGAGTTGTTGTAGTAGAGTGTTGTTGTCATGCCGTCATTTTACGCCGGACTGCTTCACAAACGAGGGTCAATTCAACACAAAAGATGAACATGACGGCACATGCTAGTGGATGAGTTGAATCAACTCCACAGAAACTACATAAATTTATCCACTAACCATTCAGAAACGTCTAAAAGTTGTAACTTCTTCCTGAGTCTCTCCATCAGTGTCGACTCCGGTTTGAACAATGTAAGGCTGAACACCGTTACTGACAATCCTCATTTTGGCTGCGTGAGATTCTCCAGCTTTGTTGTTGTTGAGCTGTTAAAGCTCCACCCTCTTCTGGAGCAGCAGCTCATTTGCATTTAAAGGGACACACACAAAAACGGCGTGTTTTTGCTCAAATTTGACAAGCTATAATAAATGATCTGTGGGGGATTTTGAGCTGAAACTTCACAGACACATTCTGGAGACATCTTATATTTCATCTTGTGAAAGGGGCAATATAGGTCCCCTTTAAATGGTAGTGCATTTTCATTGGAAAAAAAACAAATTTTTTGCATTATTTTCCACAGGCGTGGACTTCGCTGCCATTCGTGGCCGATTCGGGGAGGAATTCTTCGGTTTGTGTCTTGAAGAGAACGAGAGGGTTCTGCGAGCTCTCGGCGGGAACCTGCAGGACTTCTTCAATGGTTTCGACGCTCTTCTGGAACACATTAGAACGTCCTGCGGTCGCCGGGCTTCGTCCGAGGCTCCCTCTTTCCTATGCAAAGATGCTCCTCAGGAGAAGGTGGAAACGAGTGCGGAGAGCGACGGAGGAAGGACTCTTCTCCTCCACTGCTTCAACCCTGACCCTACCGTGGGCGTGGCCATGCCGGGATTGATTCGAGCCGCCGCCCGTCGCATTTACCAATCAGATGTCTTGGTGGAGGAAGCTCCTCCCACGTGGCTGCACACAGCCAATGAGGACGGCGAGCTCTCGGCGGACTCCTCCCCTGCGTCATCTCCATCTCCGCCGTCATCTTCATCTCCTGCCTGTTTGTCCTTCCTCATTCGAGAGGTTCGGACTCAGCCTGCATCCTCGTCGTCACACCCTCGCCAGCTGTCGCGCTCGCCGCTGGATTTGCGCATCGGTCTGAGCACGTTTTGCCGGGCCTTTCCCTTCCACCTGGTGTTGGGACACAACATGGAGGTTCTGCAGGTCGGGGAGGGACTCCGGAAACAGGCCAAGAGCGACCCGCACCGAACACTCACATTCAGCAACAGCTTTGAACTGGTGTCTCCCAGAATCCCCTGTTCCTTCCAGAACATCCTCCTGCGGCTGTCCACGCCGTTCACCATTCGTACACGACCAGACGGATCGGCTCTCGACGGCAGAGAGAAGGTAAGAGAAGTAGTTGCTAACTGATCTGAATTTGTGTCCTATGTTTTTTTTTTTTTACACTGATTCAGACAGTTTTGCAAGCCTTTTGAATGATTCATTAAAAGGAACTAACTCAAAAAGATTCATTCACAATTTGGGCGTCATTAGCTCTGATTCTAGCCAACAGAAAATACCAGACACATGATTTGGTTGGAAAACGTGACGTTTGTTTTAAGTTTGTCAACGCTACCCCACTACTTAGTAAAATAGCTTTATACTTTGTATTTTATGCTGTCTTTAAATCCTTAAGGGAAGTTCTTATGAGTTCAGAAGTCGTATTTTTGGAGTCTGTGATGGAAAAAAATATTAGATCGGAGGAAAAATTATATTTAAATGCTTTTGCGTTCTCACACAAAAGTTTTGTTTTCCCCCAAGAAACTTTGCGTTCGCTTGCAAAGATCTCAAAACTTTTGTGAGAGAATGCAAAAAGCATTAAAATAAAAATTTTAAAACAAAAACTGAAATAAAAGTAAATTAAAAATATTAAAAATATTTTTAACATTTTACAAAAACACATAAAATTACTCAAAAATTAAGTTAAGAAGTTATTAACAGCTCAGATGTCGTAATTTCATGTTCACTGTTATCGTTAACTAAAACTATTTTAAAAAGTTTTTAATTGAAATAAAGCTCAAATAAAATAGATAATAAATATTAGATGAAAAACTTGTTGTACATTTTGAAATCTTGCCATGGCAAATAACTGAAATAAGTTTAAGTACTAAATTTATGAGCTGAAATAAAACTAAAACAAAGCTATTTAAAAAAGCACATAAAATAACTCAAAATCAAACTGAAAATATAAAAATAAAAGCTAATTAAAATATTTATCAAAACTAAAAAAGTATATAAATAATACAAAAATAACACAGATTTCGCCAGAATTAAATGGTCTCATTCAAATTTTTTATAGTTGCAACAAGTGCAACAAGATGAAGAGTGAAGTCGACTCACATGACTTTGAAAGAGTCAAAATGCGTCAAAATTTACACAATCCATATGAACATCAGCTTCACTCACAATCCTTTAATTGGCTCGAAGAAAATCCCAGGACTCCCACTTAAAATTACAACATTGTGGTAGTGTTTTTGTGTCAGCTCATCTCATAAATACCATCATTCTGACATGTTCGACAGTACAAGCACTAATTATGGAGTTTGCCGTCGATGAAAGCTGATGCCAAACCCGTAGGATTATTTCCTAAATCTGTGCAGAATATTATGAAATGATTTGGACAGAGATGCAGCTTATGCTTCGATGTCTTTCACTCTGGAGAGAAGCTTTACCAAACACACACATACAGCTAGATTGAGAATGAACCTGCCAAGATGAAAAATCAGTGGCAGGAGGAGGGAATGTGCAGTTAATAAACCTTTCAAGATGACTGCATGTAATGACATCTGCTTCTGTAAAACTACAGATTTCCACTTCATTTTTAAAAACTGTTCATTTGTCAACAATAAATCTTCTTGGCAATTCCTATGGAGAAAATGAATGACCCACCACATACAGAACTGTTAAGTGTTATTGAATCAAAAATACTAAAATATTATTAATATTTCTATATACTGAATGGAATATCCAACAATATTTTAAATGCATTAAACAGGCAGTTGCCAAGATAATATTTCAAAATTTTCATTTTCATTTCTAAAGGAGCTATATGTAAGAATTTTCATGTATTAAAGGTGCAGTATGTAAGATTTCTGTCCGCTAGAGGCCTATTCAAAACAAAGGCGTAGCTTGAAGACGCCAAGTTTGAGCACAGAATCTTGGGACATGCGGTCTTCACCTCACAGCCGGTGGAAATAATCGGGATAGGACTCGGGAAGAAATCATGTTCATGGATGTGATTATTAACGTTACTGTAGTATGAAGCAGAGCAGGAGCGAGTGTTGTGGAGCTGAACGAGGAGCTGGAGCGATTGATCAACACACGCCTCACGAGCAGCGGGACTTTTATTATGACACAGTCGCCGGCGCCGCTGCCGCTTTTCCGGTCATGAGTATGAGGTAACTCAGCTCTGTTTATCATATTCGATACATTTGAGAGTGTTAAAAATGATGTTATAACGTTACTCTGTGCGTTCGCTCGGCGGCTGCTGTGAGACACTGTTACACACTGCAGTAAGATAGATCGATTTCACAATATCATATTAAATGCTGGATGGCTTGTGTTGATAAATGGCATGCAACTAATTTTAAAATGTATTTTATGATGGAGAATATGCTGTATTACTGTTACTTAAAATAAAGCTGCATCTGACTATTCTATGTTAGCTACTTCACAAAATAGTGTTTTTCTCTGAGGCATGGTAAAGCATGAGACTCGCAAAAAATCAAGAAAATTAGATTTAAACAATCAGACTAAATGTGTTGAGCTATATAACAACAAAACATGTAATATATTAAAGCGTCTTTGGTGTTTCCATGGTTTCTACAAAATAAACCGGAAACCGAGGGTAACGCGGGCATGACGCAATTGACAGGCGACTCCTCACACGTCCCGGAGCCTTGGTTAAAATAGCAATTTTCTCATGATTTACAAATAGTTGGAAACATTTGGGATATTGTAAGTACTCAAGTGAACAAAATATATAACACTGGCCTAGTGGTTTTTGGATATTTTACTGCAAAATTATTACATATTGCACCTTTAATCACTTTTTTATTGCAAATGAATGAACAGCTTGTAACGAAACTTAAAAAATGAGACCTTCCCTGAATTCCCCTGTAGACTTATTTTTATGTGAAATCAGAAGGATGTGACGTTTACGCCTGCTCCTGCGCTCTCTTCCATTCAATGACACATGAAACGAATGCTTATACAATGTAAGTGGGATAATCCATTGCTAGCTGTGCATTAATTGATTTGAATGCACTCTGCTTCGCGTCGGTCGATTCTTTGCCTCGCCTTGAATCACGTTCCGTCTCTTGTGCGTTATGTGTGCACGAGTTGCTGGCTGTAGTTCACTTAATGGCCACCGGTGTCGCTAATACAAGGGTTTCTGAATTCTACATGTAGCCCCTTTAAATAGTTTTAGTCAATGATAACCTTTAACTTCTGAACAAAAAATATGAGTATCATTTAGTCCCTGTTTATTGTGCTATCCTACTTATGCATGATTATGACTGGTTGCATTTTATTATTTGCATTTAACTTTGTTTTTTCCTGCTGTCCCATCTGAGCTGAAACTCACTTTCTTCTCACCAACACCGAACTCATTTAAAAGCAGTGATAAATGTCAAGTTTTAATCTTGGTTTCACGTCATTTAGCAGGAGCTTTTATTTTTATCTCAGTAAGTTGCAGGGTGCTGATGGCAGGAACAGGCCGTCCCGCTGGAGACATCAGTGCCTCGCTCAAGGGTACAATGGTGATTGTGTTAGGAGAAACTTGGTAACAAAGCACTTTTCTTCGCTGTGTATGTGTGTCCTGAAGCTGGTTACTGGACTGAGGAAGATAAATGTGAACAAATATGAATAAATAGCATAACGCAGTGTCAGCACTAAGAGAGTGTGATGCAGTGCAACAGAAATAGATTTTAATCAACATTGTGTACAGCTGTATTCTTTATAATGGTCTAGGTTTGTTTTGTCACAGCACATTGCATTGTTTTGTCACACCAGACTGGAAATGGTGCAATTTAAAGAAAAACTAACTAAAACCATAAAAAATATGTTTCATTTAAATGCATCACTAATATAAGAATCAAGAGTCAAAAACTGGAAACCAATTTCTTGTCTTAAATAGTGTACAATAACAGAATTAATGCATCTAAAATCATAGTACGTTATAAATATTAAGTAAAGGTGCCCTTGTTATTTGTAAAGTGTGCATCTGTGTTTGCATTTTCAGTTAATATTGTCCATAAATCCCTTATGCAATAGAAGATTGATCTCTTGTTCTCTAGATCTCTTGACTTTAGTTATATAAAAATGCAGATGAATGTGCGGCAAAAGCTACTAGCAACATTTTTCACATGTATGAACCTAAAATAGGATGACATAATGAATGTATGGTAATGACTTTAGCCCATCGCTCATGCAGACCAGGGTTATTTATATACTATTATAATTTTTTTAATGAATATTTTGAATTAGCTTTGTTTTATATTTTCAGTTTTCGTTTAATTTTAGTTGGATTTTTAGTAATTTTGTTTTGTGCTTTTGTCATTTTTAATAGTTTTTGTTCTTTTTAAAATATTACTTTTTAGGTATAATTTATTTTTCATTTTTATTTATTTCCAGTTATCAATTTTATTATACTCAAATTTGAGTAATTTAATTGTAAGTAAACTAATTTCAGTTAGTTGTCATTTCTGATTTTTATTTTAGTTTTTTTGTATTATATTATATTATATTATATTATATTATATTTAAGCTTTATTTCAATTAACAAAAATGTTTTTAATAGTTTTAGTTTTAATTAACAAATGTGACAGTCAATGGTGGCAAGAAGATATAAATATTATAAATTTATATATACACACCTCAAAAGTATCCACTGAATGACGTATGTGTGAATTGGAACACTCTCTCTCTCTGATTAGCACCTTGTTGCGCTCTGGAGTGCAAATGTCTTTATAAAGCTCCCCCTTCACCCCTCATTCTCTTTAATCTTTTGTTCTTTGAAGGATGGTGTCATCAGATCTGATGTGTGTAAATGTGTTTTAGTTTGTCACAGAAAGCCGTTTGTTGTCTTGTCATGTAAAAGCGCCACTACAGTTGAAAGCTCAGAATCAAGGTGGCTTTGCTAACAAAGAAGATAAATAATTAAACAGAGGAACGGATCATGAAATTAGAAGTCAGGTGTCAGTCTCAGCAGCACGTCAGATTTCAGCACCTGTAACATCTGAGAAACGGTAGATTGTGAATTGTAGTTGAATTGTTTGATTCACTCGAAAATCACTGACTTCAGTAGATCAGCTTTCCATTGTTCCATTGCTCCATATATGTATTTGTGTATCTTATGTATGTATGTATGTATCTAATGTTCCATCGTTCAATTGTTCCATTGTTCCGTTGTTCCATCGTTCCATCCATCCATCTATCCATCCATCCAAACTTATATACATTTCTATTTTGAATTTCAGTTAATTTTAATTCCACTTCCTTTAACTCAAACTGCAGTTCTGCATCCTCTTTTCTACCTCGGGAATTGAATTGGAGTTTAAAAGGCATTCTCAGTTCAATTCTGAATGATGCACAACCAAACTCAGGTGTGAAAAACTTTAGCAAGTTTCAACAAATAAAATGTGCTCACAGATATAGACTTCTGTAGAGATTTTCTGCTTATATTCTGCTTGCTTGCACATCGTGAGATCCGCCTGATGATGATATGTAGAGTTATTGATCCTGAACTGTTTGTTATGGAAATCTGTGTTTCTGTGTGTGTGTTGAAGCCAGAGGAAGCATATGTCTGTGTCTCAGGGCCGATTATATATTTATTGCATCGTTCTATAAACGGTTCCACTGCAGTGAAGCTTGAACTCTAGCCAGGATCGTTCCTGCAGGATTCTGCTGTGCTGAAACTCTCTCAACGCAGGAGGGAGAGTTCAGCAGCTGCTGGTTTAGTAAGGCCTTCAGTATTCGTGGTGTAATGGTTTTGTTACTCTGTGGGGTGAAATCGTTAAATCTTTAAACAGTCGTGGTGCTTTTGCATGTTTTATTTCATTGCAAAAATCTCCACCTTATTCACAAACAAACCTCATTTCAGTAGGTTAATCAGTTGCTGTGTCATTCATAATTAAATTCCTCCTTTCAATGTAAAGTACAGTTATATAGACTGTCTTATTCACTGAAGTCAATACAACTACTATTTAAGTGGTTAAGAGGTTATACAGTGAGTTATGGTTTGTACGGTGGGTAGTACAAACCCGATTCCAAAAAGGTTGGGACACTGTACAAATTGTGAATAAAAAAGGAATGCAATAATTTACAAATCTCATAAACTTATATTTTATTCACAATAGAATATAGATAACATATCAAATGTTGAAAGTGAGACATTTTGAAATGTCATGCCAAATATTGGCTCATTTTGGATTTCATGAGAGCTACACATTCCAAAAAAGTTGGGACAGGTAGCAATAAGAGACCGGAAAAGTTAAATGTAACAGCTGGAGGACCAATTTGCAGCTTATTAGGTCAATCGGCAACATGATTGGGTATAAAAAGAGCCTCTCAGAGTGGCAGTGTCTCTCAGAAGTCAAGATGGGCAGAGGATCACCAATTCCCCCAATGCTGCGGCGAAAAATAGTGGAGCAATATCAGAAAGGAGTTTCTCAGAGAAAAATTGCAAAGAGTTTGAAGTTATCATCATCTACAGTGCATAATATCATCCAAAGATTCAGAGAATCTGGAACAATCTCTGTGCGTAAGGGTCAAGGCTGGAAAACCATACTGGATACCCGTGATCTTCGGGCCCTTAGACGGCACTGCATCACATACAGGAATGCTACTGTAATGGAAATCACAACATGTGCTCAGGAATACTTCCAGAAAACATTGTCGGTGAACACAATCCACCGTGCCATTCGCCGTTGCCGACTAAAACTCTATAGGTCAAAAAAGAAGCCGTATCTAAACATGATCCAGAAGCGCAGGCGTTTTCTCTGGGCCAAGGCTCATTTAAAATGGACTGTGGCAAAGTGGAAAACTGTTCTGTGGTCAGACGAATCAAAATTTGAAGTTCTTTTTGGAAAACTGGGACGCCATGTCATCTGGACTAAAGAGGACAAGGACAACCCAAGTTGTTATCAGCACTCAGTTCAGAAGCCTGCATCTCTGATGGTATGGGGTTGCATGAGTGCGTGTAGCATGGGCAGCTTACACATCTGGAAAGGCACCATCAATGCTGAAAGGTATATCCAAGTTCTAGAACAACATATGCTCCCATCCAAAATTGAAACTTCCACATCATTGCATTCTGTTTTTATTCACAATTTGTACAATGTCCCAACTTTTTTGGAATCGGGTTTGTATTTACTCTGAGTGTGGGTTATGTTTAGTATGTAGTTAGTATTTATTCTGAGTGTGGTTTATGGTTAGTACAGTGGTTAGTATTTACTTTAAGTGGGTTATGTTAGTATGGTGGTTAGTGTTTACTCTGAGTGTGGGTTATAGTTAGTACAGATGTTATTATTTACTCTGAGAGTGGGTTATGGTTAGAACATTGTTAATATTTACTCTGAGGGTGGGTTATAGTTAGTACGGTGGTTAGTATTTACTTTAAGTGGGTTATGTTAGTACAGTGGCTAGTATTTACTCTGAGTGGTTTATGTTTAGTACGGTGGTTAGTATTTACTCTTGAGTGTTGGTTATAGTTAGTATGGTGGTTAGTATTTACTCTGAGTGGGTTATAGTTAGTAAAGTGGTTAGTAAGGACTTGAGTGTTAAAAGTTATGGTGTTGAGAATCTCATATCTTTTTAAAATCATTCATTTATAGAAGCATGCCAATCTGAAACTAGAACTAAGACAAACTCAACCACTAAGTACACTCTAGCAACCACCTAACAACACTGAACGTATCCCTGTGTGACTGTATGGTGACCCTGAGCATCACAGGGCACTGCAAAGCCTACGGTCATCACAGTCCACGGCCGGTTACATAATAGGACAGATATATCGATTTCACACACTGTCTGCTTTTTCAAATGCTCTGACATAAGCAAAAGAGAATTTGGGGTGGCAAAAGAAAGTTAATTATGAAGAAGTGTGTTTATGTTTACGAAAATGCATGTGTGTGTGTGTTTCCTCGCCTCTATCCCGGCTGTATAGATGTATTATGCAGAGATGGGGAGTTCTGCTTAAATAATGCAGCATGCTGCAAGACTGGGCCGTGTGTTTTTGTGTGTGTGTGTGTGTGATTGTACATTTCTGTACTTCGTCTCATAACTCTGAAACTTCCCTGTTTCTATGGCGATAACAGGACTGTGAACCCGACCCTTTGCACAATCCTCCAGCAGATGCACACGTACTTGTATACCAATTAAACATGAAATTTGTAAAATGTACTCCAATAATCTTTGTTTTAAAGTGTGGTAAAGTAACAAGACTCATGATTTGAGGAATCATTCACAAACTCTGCAGGAATGAGTTACACACTGCAATAAAAACATTTCAGCACTGCAGATTATAGATGCGTTCTTCTAACAAATGCAGATTCATTGCATATTCTAGATATATTCTCATAAAACATGCAAAGAGCATTGAATGCTTGTTAAAGAATTCCACCATAGCAACTGAATCCTAATAAAAGAACAGCCTCTCTCTCTCTCTCTCTCCTCAAGCGATGTGATGAGATTGTGTGTGTGTGTGTGTTTCAGATGTGAAATATACAGCACTAAAATCCGATATGCTTTGTTGTTTTTCTTGACAACCATGTAAACATATTCATGCGAATGTGTCTTCATGGCAACACCAACTCGTCTGGCTTATTGCATTAATATTAATTCTCTGCAAATAAATTGAATTTGTAATATGATATGCATATTTGCTTTTGCATTTCAGCACTTTACTTTCCATGTGTGTGTGTGTCTCTTTCAGGTGATGGAGCTCAAAGGTCAGATGCTTCACCTCCCTGAATCCAACTCCATCATGTTCCTGGGCTCGCCGCGTGTTGATAGGCTGGAGGAGCTCATGGGGCGGGGCTTACATCTGTCTGACATCCCTATTCATGACGCCACACGTGATGTCATTCTGGTGGGTGTGTCAAACAACATCAGTGCATCGGCCGTAAACAGCATACTGTTAAGCTAATGAACTAATGGAAGAAATGTGATTATTATTATAAATAATAATTATTTATTGAACGTTGGTGTCTTATAAATATAATATGTGTAATATGTATATATAATATGTATTGCTATTGCTGTTGTTTTCAGTGTATCTTTTACCTCCTGTGGTAAAATTCGCCTTTTGTCACTTAATATAAAAAGGATAGTTCCAGTTCTGATGTTGTTATTGTTTACTAAAGCTAAAATTGAAATAAATCTATAATAAAATTAAAATATAAACATTACATGAACAACTTAAATAAATAAAATATAATAAACACTTAAAGTAATGTCACAATGCAAAAATTGCAATGTTCCTAAAACAGACTTTATGCAATATAGTTTAGTAGTTTAAGTACTAAAATGACTAAAACTTAAAGTAAATTAAAGCTGAATAGAAATATTAAAAAACAAAACTATTAAAAATGTTCTATTTAGCATTAAATTATTTTTATTTACATAACAAAATGACTAAAACTTAAACTGAAATAAAATCTAAAAATATTTTTTAAAAAATGACACAAATTACTAAAAATAAAAATTAAAACAACTAAAATACTGAAATATAAAAAAAAACATTTAAAATATTGACAATATAAAAATAAAAGCTAATTAAAAATATAAAATATAGCTGCGAGCAGCAATTATCAGGGTTCAAGCGTTTCAAAGTCTTTAAGCACGTGTAAAAAAGGTGTAAAGGTTTTAATTAGCAAGCCTGTAACCATCTTGATCATAGATGGAAAAGACAGTTTACAGCAAACACAGCCAATTTACCACAGGAAATTTATGGTTTATAAAGCTTTTTAACAGTTTGAGTTTGAGCCAAAAACCTAGTTTCATTCTGATCGGCCTCCATTAACCTCGTCTGATAGCTGCTCAAATTTCATTGGCCGATGGCCATGTTTTTGGTGCATGCCAATTTTCAAGTCGATTGGACTAATGTTGAAGTAATTATAGCCATTTTCATGTTTTTTTTCCTGTTATAGCGCTACCAAGTGGTCAGTCGCCGCATCCTTTTTCACGTGACCACAGAACGTGCTCTTACATAGGTGTACCAAGTTTGGTGAAAATATCTCATTCCATTCATGAGTTATAGCCATTTTAGTAAATGTGGCTCCGCCCCCTTCAAATGTTTTGGCGGCCCTTTGGGATCATGAATTGGAATTTCTATTTTTTTTTTTTTTTGATAATTATTGACATTCAGACTCCAGAGAATCTCGCTGCACTGGTTTGGTTCTGATCGGGTCAAAAATCTAGGACTCCAAAATACCCATAAATTTCCTTGGTGACGTTGTAGATGGTGTGAGCTCTACCAGCCCTCAAAGTTTCAATTCTCTACGACTTACAGTTTGGTCTGCCTGATCACTTTTAGGGAAGAATGCTGAACCTTGGAAAATTAAGCAATTACAATAGCGCTACACGCATGAACCCCTAATAAATACTGTAATAGTATATATTATTAATTCTAAAATAACGCTGCTGGACGTTGCCTGCTATAATTCATATCTGGTCACTTGTGTAGGTCGGTGAACAGGCCAAAGCTCAGGATGGACTGAAGAAGCGAATGGATAAGCTCAAAGCCACCCTGGAGAAAACCCATCAGGCTTTAGAGGAGGAGAAGCGGAGAACAGTTGACCTGCTGTACTCCATCTTCCCCGGTGACGTGGCTCAGAGACTGTGGCAGGGACTTCCCGTTCAGGCCAAGAAGTTTGATGACGTCACCATGCTGTTCTCTGACATCGTGGGCTTCACGGCCGTGTGTGCGCAGTGTACGCCCATGCAGGTCATCAGCATGCTGAACGAGCTCTACACGCGCTTCGACTACCAGTGCGGAATACTGGACGTCTACAAGGTAAAGACACACACACACACACGCACACACACGCACACACACACACACACACACACACACACACTATTATATACTTTGTGTTTTTATTATATTAAATAGACTTTCCCCTGAAGACACTAAAATAGTTATAATTATGTTGGCTTGAGAAAATCTATCTATCTATCTATCTATCGTTCTATCGTTCTATCTATCGTTCTGTCTATCGTTCTATCTATCTATCGTTCTCTCTATCTATCTATCGTTCTATCTATCGTTCTATCTATCGTTCTATCTATCTATCTCTCTATCTATCATTCTGTCTATCATTCTATCGTTCTATCTATCTATCTATCTATCTATCTATCTATCTATCTATCTATCTATCTATCTATCTATGTATCGTTCTATCTATCTACCTATTTATCTATCTGTCTTTCTATCTATCGTTCTATCGTTCTGTCTATCGTTCTATCTATAGTTCTATCTATAGTTCTATCGTTCTATCTATCGTTCTATCGTTCTGTCTATCGTTCTGTCTAACTATCTATCTATCTATCTGTAGTTCTATCTATCTATCTATCTATCTATCATCTATCGTTCTATCTATCTATAGTTCTATCTATCTATCTATCTATCTATCTATCTATCTATCTATCTATCTATCGTTCTATCGTTCTGTCTATCTATCGTTCTATCTATCTATCTATTTATCTATCTCTTTCTATCTATCATTCTATCGTTCTGTCTATCGTTCTATCTATCTATCTATCTATCTATCTATCTATCTATCTATCTATCATTCTATCGTTCTATCTATCGTTCTATCTATCTATCTATCATTCTATCATTCTATCTATCTATCGTTCTATCTATCATTCTATCTATAGTTCTATCGTTCTGTCTATCGTTCTATCGTTCTGTCTATCTATCTATCTATCTATCGTTCTATCTATAGTTCTATCTATCTATCTATCTATCTATCGTTCTATCGTTCTGTCTATCATTCTGTCTATCTATCTATCATTCTATCATTCTATCTATCTATCTATCTATCGTTCTATCTATCTATCTATCTATCTATCTATCTATCTATCTATCTATCTATCTATTTATCTATCTGTCTTTCTATCTATCGTTCTATCGTTCTGTCTATCGTTCTATCTATCTATCGTTCTATCTATCTATCATTCTATCATTCTATCTATCTATCTATCTATCTATCGTTCTATCTATAGTTCTATCGATCGTTCTATCTATAGTTCTATCGTTCTATCTATCTATCTATCGTTCTATCTATCTATCATTCTATCTATCTATCTATCTATCGTTCTATCTATAGTGTTATCTATCTATCTATCTATCTATCTATCTATCGTTCTATCTATCATTCTATCATTCTATCTATCTATCGTTCTATCTATCTATCTATCTATTTATCTATCTGTCTTTCTATCTATCGTTCTATCGTTCTGTCTATCGTTCTATCTATCTATCGTTCTATCTATCATTCTATCATTCTATCTATCTATCTATCTATCGTTCTATCTATAGTTCTATCGATCGTTCTATCTATAGTTCTATCGTTCTATCTATCTATCTATCGTTCTATCTATCTATCATTCTATCTATCTATCTATCGTTCTATCTATAGTTCTATCTATCGTTCTATCGTTCTGTCTATCATTCTGTCTATCAATCTATCATTCTATCTATCTATCTATCTATCTGTCTTTCTATCTATCGTTCTATCGTTCTATCTATCTATCTATCGTTCTATCTATCTATCATTCTATCTATCTATCTATCGTTCTATCTATAGTTCTATCTATCGTTCTATCGTTCTGTCTATCATTCTGTCTATCAATCTATCGTTCTATCTATCTATCTATCTATCGTTCTATCTGTCATTCTATCTATCTATCTATCTATCATTCTATCATTCTATCTATCTATCTATCTATCTGTCTTTCTATCTATCGTTCTATCGTTCTATCTATCGTTCTATCTATCTATCTATCTATCTATCGTTCTATCGTTCTGTCTATCGTTCTGTCTATCTATCTATCATTCTATCTATCTATCTATCTATCTATCTATCGTTCTATCGTTCTATCTATCTATCGTTGTCTATCGTTCTATCTATCTATCTATAGTTCTATCTATCTATCTATTGTTCCATCGTTCTATCATTCTGTCTATTGTTCTATCTATCTATCTATCATCCTGTTGTTCTATCTATCTGTCATTCTATCGTTTTATCTATCATCCAAATTTTCGATCTATCTATCGTTCTATCTATCTAGCCATAGCAACCTCATAACAACGCCCTAGCAACCATCCAGAAAATTCTAGCAACTGTCCTGCATCCTGCCAGGACACCCTAGCAACCGCATAACAACCACCCTGAACACCCTTTATAAATCTATGTAACCTTAAACTTTCAAAACATTTTCAGGCCATGCCCTCTCAAGCCAAGGTTTGTTATGAAAATGAAATCTATTTTCATTTGTGTGATCGTTTTCCATTCTCTCTTTGACCCTTACAGTTGAGTAGGCTGTTTATTTAGTCCCCAAAAAACATGAAGCGATACCATATTGCATAAAGTCTATTTTAGGCGCATTGAAATTTTTGCACTGTGACTTTATTTTAAGTGTCTAATTATCAGTATTATGATGTGGAAAAAATAGTGTTTGTTCTACCTTATGCTGATTAAAAAAAAGAAAATGTATTGCATTTTTTTAATTATTGTAATACTATTTATTCTTTTTATTTGTGGGGTGAAATATGACCATGACATGTTCTTAACTAGAATAAAGACTCCACTATATCAATCAAGTTCTGATCTGGGCGGTCAGGATGGTTTAAAAGCTTTTAATTTAACAAGCTGATCTTTAAAACACCAATACATGTTCAATGAAAAGGCACTTAGCAAGTGTATGTCAATAAATTGGCATTATAAATGGGGCACTCCATTACCATAAATAAAGTGTGTGAGAACTGCTGATGTCAGCTCTGAACCACACAAATACACACGATTTGTCTTTTCTGTAGCCTGTATGTAAATACCGTTTGCTCTCGCCCTGTTGTTGTGATTCCTGTACTGGCATCAGTCCGTCTCAGGAGAGAGATATTCATATTCATGTGTCCCTCACCTGCTTTATGTTAAGTGTTATTCATCAGAGAGCATTTATATTCTGACAGCAGCCGCCTGTGAGCGTCAAGAGGTGAATCTAAGATCATGTGTGTGAGTGTGTGAGATAACAGAGTGTGTGGGAGCTTGACAGGGTGAATCGCACAAAGACACCTCACATTTCACCCAAAAATCAGAATATATATATATATATATATATATATATATATATATATATATAATTGCTGGGTTTGTCCATTTTCAACTCAACTTGGGTTGTTTTTAACCCAGCATTTTTTAGAGAATAAGGTGTTAATAGAGCATTCTGGATCTGTTCGTGTGTGTGGACAGTAAACCTCTTCTCTCCACAGATTGAAACTATAGGTGATGCGTACTGCGTGGCGGGCGGGCTCCACAGGAAGATTGACAGCCATGCTAAGCCAATCGCGCTCATGGCCCTGAAGATGATAGAGCTGTCCGAAGAAGTGCTGACGCCTGATGGGAAGCCAATCAAGGTGAATTAGTGGTTAGGTTTAAAATGATATACTAGTCAAGTCGCCTTTATTTACGTATATAGCGATTGTTTCAAAGAAGCTTCACAGAAAAATGACATTATCTTCATCAAATATGAGATCAATACAAAGACAATAGTGTCATTATTCAGCTGAAGTCAGTTAAGTGTTGATTCAGTTCAGTATTGTCTAAAAAATTTTTGAGGGATCTGAGTCACATTCAAGAACCTGCAAGTGATCCAATGGGGTTTCATCAGATGCGTTCATGTTTTTGATATCGTTAAGCTCTTGTTGTGCACTTTTCTGTTAGCTTTTGTTAACTGTGATTGAGGGCGGAGCCACAGTTTAATGTGTCTAATGGTGAGACACTCGTGTGTGGGGTTGTGTTAAGGATCTTGTGTTTAATAGTGCCGTCGACAGCACTGGACTCACTGTGGTGACGGAGCGAGAGTGTGGAATCTGGTCGCCATGGAGACGGCGGAACACTCCAAGTGCTTGCCGCTAATTGATTGCTACATTGTTGCCGTTTTCTCCCATTTAGAGGGAGTCAACGAGCGAATCGGTGTGTCTGAGAGGCACATGTGTCTTGTGTGTGTGTGTGTGTTTAGAAGCCTCTCTGAGCATGTTGTGCCACCTCTATATTGTAATGACTGCAGCAATGATAATGTTTGCTCTTTTAAACATAGTATATCAATGATTACACAAAAATAACACTGTTGAACGCATTAGTATTCTTAAGAGACTCTACTGTAGTCTAGTCTGTTGCGTGATTGACAGCATTGTCAGCGTGACAACAAGGCCATGAATAATATCAGGGTCGTCGCCGTGGGCGACCATGCATCATCATTAAATGTGAGTGTCTGTATATTGGTGGACTCTGTGAGAGCGGCAGTAATAAGTTGCCCTTTGGATAACACTGCTGTTTATGAGCGATTCGGTTCGGCTCAGATAATGTTTAGAAATGCATGATCACCACCTTTGTGCTTCTCACAGCTGTCTATGTGTGATTATCGTGTCTGAAGTCATGATTGAGTCTCTTTCATTGACATTAGATTCATTAGATCCTGGCGATTAAGCAGATATAAGTAGATGTGCTGTGATCTGCTCTGAGTTTGATTGACAGCTGTCAGTCTCATGCTGCTGCCCTCGTGAATTCTTTTTCAGCACTTGGTGTGTGTGTGTGTCTTGCACTCTTGACAGTATTGGCTCTTTCCTAGAGTTGCTATGGCGATGCTATCTTGCGCACACACACACACATATCAGCTCTGTTACAAAACCTAGATAGCATTTTGAGGCATCATAGGCTGTTACAAAAGAGAAGCTGTGAAATGATGCTGCCTTATAAGAGATGTTATTTTAGCCAAAATAAGGATAATGGATAATGCAATCCCAGAATGCATTGCGACAAATGAAAGAATGCATGTAAGGAGTTCTCCCTTTGCATATGTTGCTAATACATTAAAATATGTAGAATCAATACATAAATGCAGAAATATTGGTTGAAATATTTTATTTTTATTTGCATTGAAATTATTTTTAAAAATACTTTTTGGTACTGAATGAAATATAGTTATTATCAGCATTTCTCTTTGTTTATAATAAAGATAAATAATTGACTTTTTACCCAATATTTGTGTGTTATTTTGTGCATTGTTACACTGGAAAAAAATTTTTTGCTCCTTGTTCAAATTGTCTAATTAAAATGTGCTGAAGCAACACAATTGTTGAACATTTTATCACAACTCAATTTTGTTGTGTTCAGTTCACTTAACTATGCAAACTCATTTGTGAGTGTTGCACTAACTGAAACTACATGGTAGAGCTGCATGATTAATCATTAAAATATCACAAATATCAGTTCATACACCTATGCAATCTTATTCCTAAATGACAAAGATTTGCCTGTGTCTGTTAAACATTTCACAAAATCACACATTCAAATTTTGTGTTTGCGCTGCCGCTGATCCAGAGAGAGCAGTTATTCAACCACACAGTATCATTATTCCTGTCTTACAATAATTAATATTATCACAGAAGTACTGAGATAAAAGTTTATAGTTCGGATATAAACACTGATGTCTACAGAAGCAATCAAAATAGAGTAAATCACCTTTTGAAAGTAACATAGCGCTTCAAATAACGATTGTATTGATTACATCGTTACACCAGTAGGTGGAGACAAGTGACTGTTAAAAATGTGAATTGTCATTGAATCATTCATTCAAGAGATTTGTTCAAAAATGCTGATTCAGCCAGTGAGGAAACAAGCGAAGTATTTATGAGTGAGTCATTGAATCATTCATTCAACTGATTTTTTTAATGAACTCAAATTAATGTAATACTTTTAAATAGACTGAAGCAATTAACATATTTGAACCTCTAATAAATTACATGTTATTTTGTTTAGCTGTCTGTTCAGAATTGTGGGAAAATCATGATCTCTATTTGAAACAAAAAATTGTGGTTCTCAATTTATAAAGAATTGTGCAGCTCTACTGCATGAGTGGATTTATAGTTCCCAGCATGCTTTGCATAGGACTGAATTGGGAGAGTAAATGTCGAGGTTATGTGATATTGATGAATTTTTGAGTAAAAGAAAAGACTGGTTAGTGTTTAAAGGTGCCCTAGAATTCAATATTGAATTTATATTGGCATAGTTGAATAACAAGAGTTCAGTACATGGAAAAGACATACACTGAGTTTCAAACTCCATTGTTTCCTCCTTCTTATATAAATCTCATTTGTTTAAAAGACCTCCGAAGAACAGGCGAATCTCAACATAACGCCGACTGTTACGTAACAGTCGGGATCATTAATATGTACGCCCCCAATATTTGCATATGCCAGCCCATGTTCAAAACATTACACAAGGGCAGCCAGTATTAATGTCTGGATCTGTGCACAGCTGAATCATCAGACTAGGTAAGCAAGCAAGAACAACAGCGAAAAATGGCAGATGGAGCAATAATAACTGACATGATCCATGATAACATGATATTTTTAGTGATATTTGTGAATTGTCTTTCTAAATGTTTCGTTAGCATGTTGCTAATGTACTGTTAAATGTGGTTAAAGTTACCATTGTTTATTACTGTATTCACGGAGACAAGAGCCGTCGCTATTTTCATTTTTAAACACTTGCAGTCTGTATAATTCATAAACACAACTTCATTCTTTATAAATCTCTCCAACAGTGTGTAATGTTAGCTTTAGCCACAGAGCATATAACCTCAAACTCATTCAGAATCAAATGTAAACATCCAAATAAATACTATACTCACATGATCTGATGTATGCAAGCAGTATGCATGACGAACATCTTGTAAAGATCCATTTTGAGGGTTATATTAGCTGTGTAAACTGTGTTTATGCTGTTCAAGGCAAGCGCGAGCTCCGGGGGAGGGGGAGCGGGAGATTTAAAGGGGCCGCAGCCTGAATTGGTGCATAGTTAATGATGCCCCAAAATAGGCAGTTAAAAAAATGAATTAAAATAAATCTATGGGGTATTTTGAGCTGAAACTTCACACAGACATTCAGGGGACACCTTAGACTTATATTACATCTTTTAAAAAGAAGTTCTAGGGCACCTTTAATGTTCAGTTATGTTGGTGTTGTTGAAGATTTTGTGGTTAGCATTGTGCTAAAGAGTAGAGCTTGTGGTTAGGATGGTTATATGATAACTCTGGTGTTTGTTCTTTCATTCAATGAACATTTGTGTGCACCACAAAGTCGTAAATACAAGTGGGAAACTCTGAACTTTCTCTGAGTTTCTCAGTTGGGCATGTGTCAGAGAAAATATAGTGGACACAATAGATGCAGCATCTGTATTTACAATAAAACTATACGTTGCATGTACACAATACAATTCAATTTACCGCACCTGCAATTTCTCTTTCAAAGTATTTTTAATAGATTTTTACAGTATAAATCACATTTAACAATTCCCCAACCCTCACCATCAAATCTCTAGAGTAGCATCCATACTGTCCATTAATTCAGACATGAACTGTATGTAGAAGAACAGCAATTTCTAAATGAAAAAATTAAATCCTACACCATTTTTTTTTTTTTTTGCAGTGTAGTTTATTCTTAAAGGGATAGTTCACCCAAAAATGAAATGCTCATCCTCAAGCGATTGTAGGTGTATATGACTTTATTCTTTCAGACAAACACAATCAGAGATATATTAAAACATATTCTGGCTCTTTCAAGCTTTATAATGGGAGTGAAAGATTTTGCACATGGATGGAACCCAAGATTTTGAAGCCCCAAAAAGCACCTCCATCCATCATAAAAGTAATTCATACGACACCAGTGGGTTAATAAAGGCCTTCTAAGATGGGTTGAGGTTGAGTAAATCATGGGATAATTTTCATTTTTGGGTGAACTATCCCTTTAACTGAAGAATTTTCAACTCTAAAGCTGCTTTGAAGCAATCTGTATTGCATAAAGCACTTCATAAATAAACTTGACTTGATTTTACCCTCTCTCTCCGTCTCTGTAGCTGAGGATCGGCATCCACTCGGGCTCAGTGCTGGCTGGTGTCGTCGGTGTGAAGATGCCGCGCTACTGTCTGTTTGGAAACAATGTCACTCTGGCCAGCAAGTTTGAATCGGGCAGTCACCCGCGCTGCATCAACGTCAGCCCCACCACATACCAGTGAGAACACACACACACACACACACACACACGTTCACACAGACTCAGCTGATGTGCAACTCTGCTGCAGTGGAGACAGTCACACCTGTTTCTATGGTAACCTGCTTCTGTCGAGATCATCAAGGACGATGCTCTGCAGTCAAGTGCAGCTCAGAGGATCTGCTCACACACACACACACACACACACACACACACACACGTGTTTCAATGTGCACCAATGAGCACCTGCTTGTAGACATCCACAAACACTCCACATGAATAATCATGCATAGACGAACACATGTGCACACACTCGACATCAAGCACAGATGTACACCCACACTTATATGCATATAAAACACACACATACAGCACATATTAGCATGTCTAAATGGCGACACTTTCTATATATGACTAATGTTAAATACTGTAAATCAGGGTTTCATAAACGGGTTCGTGAGTTGATAAAAAGCTAATATTTAAATCATACGGCAAGATACTACAGGCAAAACTATTGTTTTTTCATGCACTGCTCAATTTTGAGATTGAGTCTCTTTTCAGACTAGTGGAAACTATGTGCATCTGTAGATTTCAATGATTATTGATCTTTAAATGCTGGTTTCTTAAAATGATTTTTTTCTCAGACATCTCCACTTCAGCAAAACTTACAGCAAACTTTACCCTTTTATTCCCGAAGGGTGTTACAGAAGGCTTTGTTCATATAGCATTCGCCTGATTAATATGACATTTTATTCCTAAATACATGGTGGATTTTTTTTTTTTTTTTTTTTTTTTATATTTATTATATTTATAAAAATCCAAATATCCAAAATCCCCTCTAAGATGAGTTTTAATCCTGGATTTATTCAATGTTCAGGTTTCTGTTTGAGAAATGTATGCAAATTAGTGCATGTTTAATTCATTTGCATATTTAAACATAGCATTTCAGAAAATTTGCAATACAAAACAGTTGTCTTAATGTACTGTGATTAACCCCCAGATATCTATTAGTTCAATTTGTACCCTATTCACCTGTATTGTATGAAGAAAGTGAAGAATTTGACAGATATTAGCACTGTAATTTGTAGTGTAAAATAATCATTATAATGATCAACTTTTCGTTTTTTATTTTAAAGTATTATGACAATAGTACGGAAGAGGATTAGGGCCGAGCAATAATAAAAAAATAAAACCATCTCGAGATTAAAGTTGTTAAATTTTGAGAAAAAACTCGTTAAATTTCGAGAAAAAAGTCGAAATAAAATGTTGAGAATAAACTCATTAAATTACGAGAACAAATTTGTTAAATTATGAGAAAAATGTCATTAAATTTCAAGAAAAAGGTTGAGAAAAAAGTTAAATTTCGAGAAAAAAGTTGAAATAAAATGTTGAGAATAAACTCATAAATTACGAGAACAAATTCGTTAAATTATGAGAAAAATGTCATTAAATGTCAAGAAAAAGGTTGAGAAAAAAGTCGTTATATTTCGAGAAAAAAGTTGAAATAAAATGTTGAGAATAAACTCATTAAATTACAAGAACAAATTCGTTAAATTATGAGAAAAATGTCATCAAATTTCAAGAAAAAGTTGAGAAAAAAGTCGTTAAATTTCGAGAAAAAAGTTGAAATAAAATGTTGAGAATAAACTCATTAAATTACGAGAAAAAACTTGTTAAATTACGAGAACAAATTCGTTATTCGTTAAATTAGTTTATTCTCCACATTTTATCTCGACTTTTTTCTCGTAATTTAACGACTTTTTTCTCAACTTTTCTTTAAATTTAATGACATTTTTCTCATAATTTAACGAATTTGTTCTCGTAATTTAACGAGTTTATTCTCAACATTTTATCTCGACTTTTTTCTTGAAATTTAACGAGTTTTTTTTCATAATTTAACGAGTTTATTCTCAACATTTTATTTAGACTTTTTCTCGAAATTTAACAAGTTTTTTCTTGAAATTTAACAACTTTAATCTCGAGATGGTTTTATTTTTTTTATTATTGCTTGGCCCTAATCCTCTTCTGTACAATAGTACTATATTTTAGTCCTCATTTTTTATAGAGTTAAAAAAACAATAGTAATATAAAAACATTATTATTATTTAGGGCTGTCAATAGATTAAAATTTTTAATTGCGATTAATCGCACACTTATCGTGTCTTTCCAAAGAAAGTAGACTCTAAATGGACACCAAATGATATAAGGTGTTATCCATATAATTCATAAATTTATGCACACCAAAGCACCCATTAAAAAAAAAAAATTACAGAAAAAAAAATTCCTAAACCAACCATCTTGACCTGACTGCATATATACCTACTCCAGTACATGGATCCATTCAGAATTACTAAACAGAGAAACACACGACAGATACAAACATTATCCTGAATGTGTGTGGAAACCACGTGAATGCACTGAAAAATGTCTGTGCATAAATACAATGTGCGATTAGTGCGTCGAGAGCACACATATATACAGTTTGTTTGCGCATCAATAATAATGGACTCACGCATACTTACTGAACGACTCCTGTACATCACCACAATCATCCTTACCTTGATTGCAATCCTCATCCATCAAAACTTTACTAGCGAGACACTGGTTTGCTTTATCCAGCCGAGAAATGTAGTTTATGTATCACGCTCATCACAGAATATGACAGAGCTCATGGATTGAATAATTCACTGAAAACGTGAATTTCTATTCTCTCTGCCATCTCTGATGATGTAAAGAGCCTGGTTTTCTTTACATTAGTGCTGTTTTGGACTGATTGTTTGAATGAAAACTGTCCTGGAGTTTAGCAGATTAAAATGATCTGATCACAAACAGAGAAGCAAAAACATCTTATTATTAAAGGGTTAAATTAGAAATTTCCGCCTTCCAGCGTCAGTGTGTTAATAAACACCCGACTCCTAAGATCATCTAACTGCGTGATGTAAATTACGTTTAATGACGCAACTTCACGTGCTTCAGTGATTTATTTGCATTAAAATATTTGAATGCATTAAGGATTTTTACTTAATCGCATGCATTAACATTGAGAGCCCTATTATTATTATTATATTACATATGAATGTGCTGTTAAATTATTGAAATATTAGCTTAAAATCTCAGGGGGTGCTTCGAGAAAATATTCTTACTCAACTCTAACCTTAACAGAAAATTTTTTGCCTTTTTACAATTAAAACAAACGCTATATACTTTAGATTTTGTTTTTACAGATGAGTTTTTGTCAGATTTAGCTCATGAATATTTAATATCTTTCCATTTGTTTTCCCCCCCGTTTCTCAGACTCCTGCGTGACGACCGCTCGTTCACCTTCATCCCTCGCTCCAGGCAGGAGCTTCCCGACAACTTCCCCAAAGAGATCCCGGGAATCTGCTATTTTCTGGAGGCGGGGAAATGCCAGAGCCACGCCTCTCTCACCAGCACTCGCTCCGCCCCCATCCGGAAAGTGTCCTATAACATTGGGACCATGTTTCTACGGGAGACTAGCCTCTGAGATGGCCCCGCCCATTCGCTATGACATCACGTCCTGTAGACTAGTGTTGCCTGTGGCAACTCGCTGCCCCGCCTCTCGACCGGAGCGTCGTCCCCAGAGGCGTGAACTCACGTGGAGAGAATGGCCCCGCCTTGGCCCCACCCTTTAAAGGAGCCATGGATAATTGTGTTCTGAAAATACAATAAAAACAAATATATATAGATATATATTTAAAATAAAGCCTTCTGCTCAACGGCATAGCCAAACAAAGACATACATGGTGTACACATGCAAATACTACAGACAAACTCATGTAAACATACATTTCTTGCAGCATTGCAGGTTTCACATGGATAACTTGGTGCCTTTACCTCCCAAACACACACACACACATACACACACACACACACATGCACTCCACAAACACGCATTTATCTCTACCATTTTACACATTTGCCGCCATTTACCGCTGTTAAATCCTTTGTGTGTGTGTGTGTGTGTATCCTCTATTAACCATTGTTAGATCCCTTGTGTTTGTGTGCGTGTCCTACCATTAACGCTGTTAGATTGTGTGTATGTGTGTGTGTTTGCCCTCCTGTTTGTGTGCATTTTGTATGTGTGTGAATGTGCTCAGTTTGGCCGTTTCAGACATCTCACATCTGCGGCATGTTTTTATTTTAGCTTCTGAAATAACAAGTCGCAGATCTATGTAGCAGAGACATAGCTGCGTGAATGTGCACTGTTAACTTATTTAATCAGCGCTATTTTTTTGCAATATAGGCTTTTTTGAAGCTTCATTGATGCCGGATACATGCAGTGAAAGGGACATAAATATTCAGAATACTGTTCGGTAAATTCACATTGAATCCAGATGATTTAAGCAGTTTATAGATGCACTTTGTGTATCATTAAGTATTATTTGTATGTACATGTTATTGTCATGCAAATTTTTTATGCAAAAGCTTATAATAGTTCTCAATAATCCTTTCTAAATCATATGACTGATATTAAATGCAAAACTGTAAATCAGGAATCACTTTTATGCGACAAACGCTGAGAGAACTCGCGTGCTGCAGATAGCAGATGTGTGAAACAGGTCGTGTGTGTGTGTGAGAATACAGTTTGAGGTCACAGGAAGGTATGTGGTAATGTCATCATTCATTTCGGTCACATTTGATTAATTCAAGATCACATCCAGACGTGTCAGTCATTTTTATCAGGATGCCAATAAAATCGATTCATTTAAGTTTTATGGTGTCAGACTGCTGTGTTAGCGCTCTCTTTAAATGGCTGTTTTTTCTATAGAAAAGACCTGTATGACTTTCTTTATTCAGTACAGATGCAGTACAATATTCAGTATATGCTGTTCTTTTGACCTTTTTTTAAATCAAAGAATCCTGAAAAAATTAAATGTCATGGTTTCAACAACAACAAAAACTTTTTTCAACACTGAATGTTTCTTGAGCAGCAAATCATCATATTAGAATGATTTCTGAAGGATCATGTGACACTGAAGACTGGAGTAATGATGCTGAAAATTCAGCTTTGATCACATGAGTAAATTTGTTTACAATATATTCACATAAAAAATATTACAGTTTTTACTGTATTTTTAATTAAATAAGTGCAGCTTTGGTGAGCAGAATCATAAAACAATCCCCAAACTTTTGAACGGTAGTGTATGCAAATTAATTTCCTTACACAAGCTTCAGAAGACTATATAGCACACAAATTATGGCAATTATGATACTTTCCTCTTTTTGGATCTTGACTCCCACTGGTCCCCATTAAATTGTAATAGTATTGTACGGTAAATAGCAGTGTGACCATTCGGCTAAATATCTCCTTTTGTTTTCCACAGAAGAAGGAAAGTCATACGAGTTCAGAACAAAATGAGGGTGAGTAAATGATGACAATGTTTTGGAGATGAATTGCTCCTTTAAGAAAAGTAAAAGCACAAGGACGTGTGTGTGATTGTGTGTCAGTACTTTGAGAGTTGAAGTGCATTTGTTCACAGGATGTGCTCAGAGACCATCGGTCTGTCACACACCACTTGCAGTGAAAAGTTGTTCAGGGTCCAGTGTTGTGCATTTTTATTCAGCTAAATTCATCTCAGGAAAGGTATAAAGCATTAAAAGATATGTGACTGTTACAGGGATATTATCATGATTATGAGTTAGATAGATTATAATTATTAACCACTAATAGGTCAACAGTTAAAGGGTTAGTTTACCCAAAAATGAAAGTTATGTCATTAATTATGTCGTTCCACACCCGCAAGACCTTCAAATTAAGATATTTTTGATGAAATCCGATGGCTCAGTGAGGCCTGCATTGACAGCAAGATAATTAACACTTTCAGATGCCCAGAAAGATACTAAAGACATATTTAAAATTGTTGTGGGCGATTTCAAAACACTGCTTCATGAAGCTTTACGAATCTTTTGTTTCGAATCAGTGGTTTGGAGCGCATATCAAACATCACCTGATTTCAGTAAACTTCAATAGAAATTTCAATAGTTCACGTGACTTTGGCAGTTTGATACGCGCTCTGAACCACTGATTCGAAACAAAAGATTCGTAAAGCTTCATGAAGCAGTGTTTTGAAATCGCCCATCACTAGATATTGTTGAATAAAGTCATTATTTTGTTTTTTTTGGTGCACAAAAAGTATTCTCGTCGCTTCATAAAATTAAAGTTGAACCACTGTAGTCACATGAACTGTTTTAAATACATCTTTAGTAGCTTCCTGGGCATCTGAAAGTGTTAATTGACCCTTCGCCAGGAGTTTGACTGACAGGCGATCTAACCAATCATAACGCCGAATCTGACATTTTGTCCAACAAAGCAGTCAAGGGAGTTAGCAGATTAATGTACGTGGACTTGAACTTGAAAAATGGTGTGTACTGACATCTTTATGTGATTGAAACAACATTCCTGACATGATGTTCATTCATGTTTATTTGATGCTATAAATTAACTAGTAGGAAGAGATGATCGGTTTACGAGCCGCTTGACGAGGCGCTACAGTGATCTGTCACAAAAGGGTATTTATTGTTTACATTTCTTTAAAAATGACAAAATTTGAAATCTGAGACTTTGTTTCATATCAAAAGTAACCTGCTCTGTCTTGTTTGCTGACGCGTTGTCTGTGTCCTTTTTTGCTCTGTGATGTATTTTTCACTGTGTGAGAATATGATGTGTGGCGAGAGATCAGCATGGCTTGTCGGACCTAGCAACAGTAACTAAAGGGGGCGGGTCTTTGCGAACGGTCAATTATCTTGCTGTCAATGCAGGCCTCACTGGGCCATCGGATTTGATCAAAAATATCTTAATTTGAGTTCTGAAAATGAACAAAGGTCTTACGCGTGTGGAACAGCATGAGGGTGAGTAATTAATGACAGAATTTTCATTTTTGGGTGAACTAACCCTTTAAGACACAAGCCAAATCAATTCATTTCCATAATAAACATCATAACAGACAATAAATATATGTTTTTAGAGTATGAAAAATAATACATATTGCATATTAACACATATGGATGTATTATTTATCTAGTTCTGTCATGAAACTCTAGAGGGCACAGGCTGATATGTCCTTTACATTCAATCTGCAAGCGCAATCACATCATTACAGCATGGCACAAGATGATTGGCCTCTGCTGATCCTGCAGCCAATGAGATTGCTAGCTCGACATTTAAATAGTCTGGTTCATTGCTTAGTGTAAGCAAGTCCTGCAGCGCTGTCAGAGCTCCTCTGAACCCCTCCACCTCCCCAGCTCCACCTGTCTAAATCTGTTATGGGATTTATGTGTCTATTTATATAGCAGCAGCATATCTTACATGCTCACAGCGGTGTGTCTGTGTATCTATTAGCAGTAGTAAGTCCAGACTGACAGGAACAAATGTCTCTCGTTTGTGTTGATTAGTGGCTTCATTTGCATGCAGCCGGTTTTGGACAGTCACATTAGCCAGATGAGCTGGGTGTGAGTTACAGATGGACAGAGAGATTTATGTTTGCATATGCAAAATCTTAATGAATGAGACAGCGATGATCTGAATGCGAATGCCAGTGAGTGACTGACTGAGATTGTGTTGACTAGAGGCCAAGCGGTGAGAAATGGGCGTGTCCTGTTACAATAAAATACTGCTCCATACTGGCCACACACACCCAGGAAATGCCCAATCGTGGTCAAGGTTGAGTGGCCACGCCCATTTTGACAGTTAACACTGATTGAAATTGAACAGGAGATAGAAAGCATGTATGTGTGTGCAATTTACATTAGAAGATGGAGAAAAACAGCATGATGAACTGGATATTCAATGATAAAAATGTAGCACTGGACTTGATTTTACTGATCAGGAATTGATTGGATGGTGAAAAATGGATTGCGGACAGGGCCGGATTTATGACATAGGCAAAATAAATTTGTGCAGCACTTCAATCAAGATTGAGGCGGGGCAGAGCTATGAGGTTTGACTGACAGTTTGAGGAGCCAGTGGAGTTTTTAATAACTTTAATTGGTTAAATACTTGCAAAACCCACAGACAGACATAATGGGTGACCAATAATAGCTATTGATTTATGAAAATAAATAAATTAATTAATATGGATATATGCATTTTCTGCCCAACCCTGATTGCGGAGGACTTCTGAAACATGGTAGGAGTGTTTGAGGAAAACTGTTTGAAGACAATCATTTTTGCTATTCTGTTTGGTGCCACTAATGGTGCTGTAGTTTGTATCAGGGTTACGGTTTCATGCATCACTTAATTTCTAATCAAAAAAGCCAGTGAGAGGAAGGTTATGGTGTTGATGGATGCTTGTTGAGACTTGCCTTTCTAGCAGCTTCTGAAACACTGATGAGTTTGTAGCATATCCATACTTCCAGAACAAAGTAGCTGAACATTTCCCCAGCTAAATATATGTATATATATACAATTATTATAATTGCAATGAATAGATTATAATTGCATAAATTGAAAACATTAAATTATACTTGACTTTTGATTACTTTTAGTGATGAAATATTACATTATTATATTTGCCAGAATGCATATGTATTCTTATTATTCAAAAAGTTTTATTTTAGGTGTAAAACAGTATGTTTCATTAACTTTATTGGAAAACAATATAAGTAAATGCGTGTGTGGGATGACACTGGTACTTTAGTTTCAGAGAACAGTGTAGCATGTTCTGCGATAGAATAAAGTAATTATGTCATATTCCTCTTCCTGAAACATCCCATAATAACATTACTACAGTAATCAGCTCATTACTCATTCATTCTGACATCATCACATTCAGCCAATCGAATTAAGGCGCATAATTACAGACATGGCAAATGAGTGGCCGTGTGCGTGTTTGAGCTGGTGATTAAACGAGGAACGTTGTGTGTCTTGTTTGCGTCATACTGAAATTTATATTTAGGAGAAACAACACCAAGTGACTGCTTCTGTCAGCGGTCACACAAAACTTTTATTAACCGCTGAAAGCTTTATATTTTCTGAAGAGACTGCAAGTAGTGTTTGTCAGTGTAAAAGTGCATGATGTTGCTAAGGTGTTTTTTTCAGCACATTGTTATGCGGTTGCTAGGGTGTTCTAGTTCATCACTAGGTGGTGCAAGTTATGCATCAAAGTTTAATACTTAGGCTGAGCGTGAGTGTAAAAATTATCATAATCAATGTTAAAAGACTAAAAATGCTATGGTAAAAACCTGTTAATTTGTTAACGGTAAGTTCCCTTACTCTATGCGGTGAAAACTGTAATAGATCTACTGGACGTTCATGCAATTTTACAGTAAAATGTTTGTTTACAGTTTTTGGAAGTGAAAAACAACAAATCATCTTATAATTTACAGTAAAAAACTGTAAATTGACATTTCCAATGACACTGTGTGCACCTTCTTTATGTATTTACGGTAAAGTTCTGGCAGCCACAGCTGCAGGTTGTTTACTTTTCAATACAGCTTACTAATAATACTTGACTGTACAAATACTACTAAATCTCCACATATACAAATCCCATTCTGTCACATTTTCCCATGTTGCTTCTCTCCTGAAACTCTCATGGGAATGAGCTGAAAGACAAATAATTTTTTTTTTCCAGCTGAAGCAATAAAACTCTTCGGTCAGAGTGTCAGAATGCACTAACAAACACACACACAAACGTTCACATGCTCGATGCTCCTAATTCTGAACTATTTTCATCCCTGAGAAAGATCAGAGACGTCTCTCCACACGTGTTGAACGTGGCTGGTTATCTCCCTCAGGATTATGGCTGAGAAAATAAAATGAATTAGGCTACTGGATTAACGGCTTCCTGTCAAAAACGAGACATCTTCCCCTAGACGCTCTCGCGCACGCATAAGCTCTCTCAGCTGCGTCCTCAAGACACCAGAACATACATTTACGACACCTCTTTTTCTCTCTCTCCATCTCTTTTTCTATTACTGACAGCTAAAAGGCGAGGGAGACGCTGGAGTGTCCACGTCTTCTGAGAGCGGGTGTGTTTGTGATGAAAATCCGAACACCTCAGGAAAAGGTGATAGTGCGACAGTGACCTGTAACAAAGCGTTGCACCGTCTACTGTACTGAACGCCAAAAACCACTGACCTTTTTCTGTCTGTGTGAAGGAACCGTCTTAAAGGGAGACCGGGGGTGATTTGCAACCAAAAAAATTCTGTATGACGCAAAACAGCCGCCCAAAGAGGAAATATACAGCAAAACACTTTCATTTCATGCTAAAAAAGAGAGAGATTTTCTTACTCAGTATTTTGTCTTGTTTTCCAGTACAAATATCTAAAAATTCTTAAATCAAGATACATTTCAGTCCTAAATGCGCGTCTGACTGTTTCTATAGGAACCGGAGCTTCTAACGGCAATGACGCGATGATTTAGAAGGCGGGACTTATTCCGCCATATTGCGCGTTGCACTTTCTCCCATTCAAAACAATATGAGTACATGTCTTGTGTTATTCTATTGACCTTATTCCTGATAGCCTACTGCGTTTCGAATTATGGGTTGCACTTCCGGTTTGGGGAACTTCCATTCAAAAAGACTGAAATGACGTTTCAAATCATAAGGTTGCCCTACAAATAAAGCTTATCCATCAGTTTGACTGAATGAGCTGTCAATTTTTCTTTCATGTTTTATTTTCAGACATCATGAGATAAACGTAACGCTTGGTATTTTAATGTAACATGTTATAACAAGAATATCTATGGCAAGAGCTCTTTTCAGTCGCTGCTTTCTATCCTCGTGATTATTTTCTTTTGTCCCTTTGCATACCACTGTAATAGTGTGAAAAAGGACAACATATGCTGCACATTTGTGGTCTGTTCTCCCGATATAAATTACGATATATCCCATTAATAATTCACTGGAATGCACGAAGAATCTCTCGTTTTTCTCCTCAAAGCCTCACGTCTCTTTCCAGGTTTGTTTTCACAGGTAAATACAATTTATTATTTGTAAAAATGACGGAAATCACTACGAAATAGTATCACGCAATGTTGAAGTTTATGAACATTTTTATTAAGGCAACGTATATTACATAATACAGATATATATCATCACTATATTTATGTTTAACCCGTCCGTTATTGCTGTGGAAAGAATCGCGCTTTTTCATGGCCTGTTGAAAGTACCTTGTTGATGCTTTTACACTTTTAAAAGTCCTTTTAATGTTCGTTGGTTGAAGGGTGACTAGAATAATGTCATCTCATTGTACCCAGTTTAAAAATAAAACTTATTATTGCATTCATAGAGCGAGTCTTTCACTTACTGTTTATAGCGTAATGGAAGGTACTCCCATAATTCACGCAAAGCGTCATGCGGCGTAGGAATAAGGTGGATAATCTTTGACCTTATTCATCAGTGCCATCTTTGATTTTAAGGGAAATTGCGAGACTGTGAAGTGAGGGACTGTTATTTAATGCGTTTTTTAATTGTTTTGCTGACGAAACACTGCAAAATATCTTTCCAATAAGTTTCAGTAGACATAAAAACACAGAAAACATGAGCTGTGGAAAATAAGTAATCAGTGAGCTTTTATACAGCCTTTTTACAGCGGAAGCCACTGAAAACACGGCAAGTCTTTACCTCACAGCCTCGCTTTCGTACCTGTCATGGCGCTGCTCTGAATAAGGTCTATGGACATTAGACCTGCTCATGCCATGATTACTTAATCATTAATTATTTTCTTTGCTCTTTGGGAGTCTTTAAGAGACAATGTGCTGCTGTCGGTCTGCGCACGATCCTTTGAGAAACTCATACGCACTGTACTTGAGGGAAAACACTGCAGTAGCTCTATTGAAGTGTCTAATTATCCTTTTAATGCAGAGGTAATATTAGGACACACTGATACATGTAAACACACATCATTATCACTTCTTCTGCAATGAACTTAGCTTCGACTTCATATTTTTGCAAGGCTGCATTTATTTGATCAAGAAATACAGTAAAAACTGTAAAACAGTAAAACCTTAACGTGATGCAAAGATGAATTTTCAGCATCATTACTCCAGTCTTCAGTGTCACATGATCCTTCAGAAATCATTCTGATATGATGATTTGATGTTCAAGAAACATTTCTGATTATTATCATTGTTGAAAACAGTTGTGCTGCTTCATTTCTGTGGACACATGATAATTTTTTTAGGATTCTTTGATGAATAGAAAGTTTAAAGCAGATTTATTAATTTTTTGTATTATTAATGTCTTTACTTTCACTATCAATTTAATGCATCCTTAGTGAATAAAATATTAATTTCTTTAAAAAAAAATATCTTAAACTGACCCCAAAATTTTGAATGGTGATGTACATTGATAGTGTTGAGCATTTAAAATCTCGCAAGTATGATATATATATGTGTGTGTGTGTATATATATATATATATATATATATATAAAACCCCTCCTGTTCGAACCACCCACTCTAAGCGGCACTCGAACCCGGGTCCGGTGTCGGGCTCTCTAACAACTTAAATGCTAAATGTAATTTTATTCTTTCTCTGCCTTTTTTGGCCTGAAACGTTTTCATTCTTCAAGTGTGTGAATGTGGGACGATCTGCTTTAGCCTATAATATTCTTTGTTACCATGGTGTCATTCTTCATCGCTACGGTTACGCTGCACATTGTGATGTTGTGGGATTTACTCTGCAGAGAGGCGACACACTGGTTTCATTGTGACACTTCAAAAAGTCTCGACTGTCACTATGGCAACAGGGATCCTGTTCACAAACAGGTAAAACACACACACAAAAATAACCAGCACCAAGACACAGATCCAGTCTGGGATGTTATTTTTAGTGTTCACCCACACACAAATAATGACGAGTCAGAGTCTTTGCATGTAATGATGTCATCACCAGCCTTGCGTTATTGTGATGTCACTGAAATATTTTATAAGCTCCTTTATTGGTCACGTTGCACCATGTTGTCTCTCATTGGGTCTTCCACTGAACTCTGGGAAATCCTTTCTGACCCCCATCATGTGACGATAGAGGGAAAACAGAAACGTTGAAAATACCATTTAAATTGCACTTTATTTCAATTGTAAAATTGTAGGAAAGCATGTGAGATCAAAGCTGCCACATTTTCAAATCTGATAATAGAATAGAATAGAATAGAATAGAATAGAATAGAATAGATGGAACACATTTGAGCCGGTGGAAATGGTTAGCTAATTAATAATGAATATTTAGATGCTAAAACGGACTGCTTCATCTCACATGACCTGCACTGTTTAGCCCTAAACAGCTGGAGCAGAAGTGTGTGAATTGGGACGTGGTTCGTGTATCACTGTTGCGGTGTGTCTGTCCTCACTGCGATCCGTCTCTGATGGGATGTTCAGAAACATGCAGAAACATCATAATCCAGATGCTAATGTCCTGATAGTGGCTGCTCCGCTCTCTCTCTCTCTCTCTCTCTCTCTCTGCTCAGACAGTGATGTTGATTAGATTAACTCAGATGACTGCCTGTATCACACGTGTTCTTGTTGCCATGGCAAAGTTGGCTGTGCTGGGATGGTTACCATGGTAATGGGGGAGAACGTGTGTCATAGAGGAGGATGGGTGAGAAAATCAGCTCACACACACCAGATTGCTGAAACACAATATTTTATGCTAAGGAATTCAGATTTACAGGCTTATCTATCTATCTGTCTATCTGTCTTTCTGTTGTTCTATCTATCTGTATGTCTATCTATCTATCTATCTATCTATCTATCTATCTATCTATCTATCTATCTATCCATCTTTCTATCTATCTATCTGTCTTTCTGTCATTCTATCTATCTATCTATCTGTCTATCTGTCTTTCTGTTGTTCTATCTATCTGTATGTCTATCTATCTATCTATCTATCCATCTTTCTATCTATCTATCTGTCTTTCTGTCATTCTATCTATCTATCTATCTATCTATCTGTCTATCTGTCTTTCTGTTGTTCTATCTATCTGTATGTCTATCTATCTATCCATCTATCTATCTATCTATCTATCTATCTATCTGTATGTCTATCTATCTATCTATCTGTCTTTCTGTCATTCTATCTACAAACCCGATTCCAAAAAAGTTGGGACACTGTACAAATTGTGAATAAAAAAGGAATGCAATAATTTACGAATCTCATAAACTTATATTTTATTCACAATAGAATATAGATAACATATCAAATGTTGAAAGTGAGACATTTTGAAATGTCATGCCAAATATTGGCTCATTTTGGATTTCATGAGAGCTACACATTCCAAAAAAGTTGGGACAGGTAGCAATAAGAGGCCGGAAAAGTTAAATGTACATATAAGGAACAGCTGGAGGACCAATTTGCAGCTTATTAGGTCAATTGGCAACATGATTGGGTATAAAAAGAGCCTCTCAGAGTGGCAGTGTCTCTCAGAAGTCAAGATGGGCAGAGGATCACCAATTCCCCCAATGCTGCGGCCAAAAAAAGTGGAGCAATATCAGAAAGGAGTTTCTCAGAGAAAAATTGCAAAGAGTTTCTCTGGGCCAAAGCTCATTTAAAATGGACTGTGGCAAAGTGGAAAACTGTTCTGTGGTCAGACGAATCAAAATTTCTTCTTTTTGGAAAACTGGGATGCCATGTCATCCGGACTAAAGAGGACAAGGACAACCCAAGTTGTTATCGGCGCTCAGTTCAGAAGCCTGCATCTCTGATGGTATGGGGTTGCATGAGTGCGTGTGGCATGGGCAGCTTACACATCTGGAAAGGCACCATCAATGCTGAAAGGTACATCCAAGTTCTAGAACAACATATGCTCCCATCCAGACATCGTCTCTTTCAGGGAAGACCTTGCATTTTCCAACATGACAATGCCAGACCACATACTGCATCAATTACAACATCATGGCTGCGTAAAAGAAGGATCCGGGTACTGAAATGGCCAGCCTGCAGTCCAGATCTTGCATTCTGTTTTTATTCACAATTTGTGCAGTGTCCCAACTTTTTTGGAATCAGGTTTCTATCTATCTATCTATCTATCTATCTATCTATCTATCTATCTATCTATCTATCTGTCGTTCTATCTATCTGTATGTCTATCTATCTATCCGTCTTTCTATGTCATTCAATCTATCTATCTGTCTGTCTTTCTGTCGTTCTCTCTATCTGTATGTCTGTCTGTCTATCTATCTATCGGTCTGTCTGTCATTCTTTCTATCAGTATGTCTATCTATCCGTCTTTCTATGTCATTCTATCGCTCTATCTATCTAATGAGATGGTATTCCCTCTTCTTTCTGAACCATCTGTGCTGTAACTGTGCTTCAGTTTCACAGGGTTGTGTGTTTCTGCAAGGCATCTGTGGCCACTGTAAGTCTGAACTCCATTCTGGCTCCCGCAGGGTCTCCATCACAACTGTAGGAGAAAATCACAGTGATAGTGATTAACACAGTAAATCAGGAAGCTGGCGGATGGGCAGAAGTCATCCGGGAGAAGAGTTTAGACAGCGACCCAGTTAAATGTGTGTGTGTGAAGTCATGGCAGAGCACCTGAGTCCACAACGACAGAAACCAAACAAAAATCCAGCATTCGTTCAGAACACGTTCACCATTAGGCAAGCAGATAAATCACAGACTGTAGTTGCTCTTTGTCTTGTGACCTTCTGAAGAGAACAAACCCGCTTCAGAGTTCCGTTCTCATGGGACAGTGATACTGTTGTTTTAACCTTTAACCTTTGGAAATACTTTCCATCAGACAGATAGAAAACAGACACACACACTAATGCATCTTACTCATTCAATGCTGTTTTACTCAAGACTTTGTGATAAAGCTTTAACAGAAATACTCAGAGGAGGAGAGCTGTTCTCTTTAATGCAGCTCTCGCTCGCTCTCCCGCTTTATGAGCGCGTGATTTAGGAAGCGTTTGGCTGAAGCTCTAGATTTCAGGAGAATAAAGAAGCCCAATGCATGCAAACACACATATGCATGTTTCAGCATTGTATTGGACTGTATTACACTGTATTTTACTATTAAACAGATAGTTATGGCATCAAAATCTTATTTCAAAGCATTACCTTAAATGGCATTATAGACATTAATTTATATTCAAATTTTCTTTTGAAATGCACATCAATCTGAAACAGTCTCTTCCTACTTTGGAAAAAATGTAATTGCACCTGCGTACAGAGTTTAATCAAAATCGGATCCCATTTGCATTTTCCATTAGTTCATCCTTGACCGTTCTGCTTTGCTGTAATTGACTTTGCTGTTTTAAACTCTGCCGTCTGAGTTTCGACAGGCCCAGTAGCTCATGATCTGAGTGGCTGCAGCTCCTGTCAATCACCGCAAGGGGCGGGGCTTTACGGCTCAAATGAAACGCAGTCCTGCAGTTAACAGCACACGAGCAAAAACAGGAGCGGAAATGCATACCTGCACCCGAACAGCTGCGATTTGTTAAAAGCAGGACCCTCCGAACACACAGTCCTAATGGCCTGCTGAATGTCTGCGGATAAAAATAGACGGTGGCAGATGGAGGGGACGAGAAAGAAAGAGAGAGAGACTTTGAGAGGTGTAGGTTGGGAACTCATCTCTTACATAAATGGGTCATTCCTACACTTTCACGTTCCCAACAGATACGTCATATACTGGATATCCCATTAACTAACTAAAGCAAGTTCCTTGGATGACATCATTCTCCAGGAAATGACATCATTTTGGAGGGAAAACAGCAGCAAAAGATGGTTAAAATGTGAAAATCGCTATTAGTAATAAAGTTGAAGTGTCTGCAAAAGATCTTACAGAACAGGAATGACCCCAAAAGAACAAAGAATATATAAACATGTACTTTATTTACATAAATTTGCATTCGTCATGGGTCACTGCTGTTCACTTTGCCTTGAAGGTGCTTCCTTTTTGCTCTGAAATCTCTCCCAGTAGGCGGAGTCTTCCTCTGTTAGGGGCGTGGCTCTAGACACCAGATCACTGAAACTCAATAGTGTGAACAAAAGGGGCGGGGCTTCACGAAAAGTTCCACCATCCCCCTATAAAACAAAGAAACATGATCTCATGAACTGTGTTGACCTCTAAAATTGTGTATTATCGTCTTTAAACTCACTTTAGACATGCTGATATCTGGTTTTCCCAGCGCCACAGCGACGTGATGATCTTTGTCCAATAAGCTCTCCTGAAAAACAGGGAAAAGTCCATTTTGAGTAAATACTTAATTTCAGCAATGAAGAATGTTTTTTGCTTTTTAAATTAATACTTTTATTAATTTAAGTGACTGTAGAAGATTTCTGTTTCAAATAAATGCTGTTCTTTTCAACTTTCTATTCATCAAAAAATCCTGAATAAAACGTTTCCACAGAAATATGAAGCAGCACAACTGTTTGCAACATTGATAATAATCAGAAATGTTTCTTGAGCATCAAATCATCATATTAGAATGATTTCTGAAGGATCATGTGACACTGAAGACTGGAGTAATGATGCTGAAAATTCAGCTTTGATCACAGAAATAAATTACATTTTAATATATATTCAATTAGAAAGCAGTTATTTTAAATTGCAATAATATTTCACAATATTTCTGTTTTTACTGTATTTTTGATTAAATAAATGCAGCCCTGGTGAGCAGAAGAGACTCATTTCAAAAACATATATATTTTTTTAATTATTCCTTCTGATCTGTAGTGTATACATATATATATATATAGGATGAAAAGCCCAGAGAAATGAAGTACGTGAGCTCTGTCTAGGAAGCGAGAAGGCGTCTGTGATCTGTGTCACGTTCACACGCTCTGACAACTACAGAGAGACGAACCAGCACTGCAGGGCTCCACACAGAGACCATGAGAAACACACACACTAGATTCAGTGTGCACATAATAATGTGTCTCATGGACTGAAGCTGAAAATTGCTTTAAATGAAATGTCTAGTTAGTAATGCTTATATATTGTGAACACACACCTCAAATATCCAGTCCTCTTCTTCATCATCCAGGTGCATTCGTGTCTGGCGGTACACTTGCCCCTCTCGCATCTGACTGGGCGAGATGTGAAACTCCACCCTCTGCAGGTCGAAGCCCAGCCCTGTGCCAATCGCTTTGATGAAGCTTTCCTTCAACGTCTTGACGGACACAGAAACGGACCAATCAGAGGTAATCAGGCATCATGATATGTTCAGAATGGAATACTTTACGGTATTTATAGTATGCAAAACCAGTATGTAGTATGTAAGGGAAAACATTGTACAAAATAAAATATGTAAAAACATACATACAAATATACATATAGTATAAAAAATAAAAGTTACTATTAATTAATGTAGTAATGTAACATCCTTTATTTGGGTCAATGGCATGACGGGTCATTTTTTGTCCAAAGGCCTTAATAATAATAAAAAACAAAGATATGACATCCAAAGTATGTAAGGTAGTACAACTAGATCTCTTTTATTGAATCCAAAAGGTTTTAATTATATTTTGCTACATATAAAGGTGTTTTAAAGATTTTGAAGTGTCAAAAGGTCATTCGGTTTAACCGTCCAAAGACCAATACAGCCATTTCATTTGTGATTAAAATATCTTAAAATGTAATAAATGTATATATTATTTATTCTGGCATGATTTTATAACTTCATATATCAACATAGTGCAAAATGGTATTAAAATTATGTGTAGAAGTCGTTGCTTTGATATGAGAATTAATGTCCGGAAAAATTTATTTCATTGATGTCATTCGGAGCAACCAATATAATATAAAGGGACAATTTTGGATCAAGTCATGTGGTCAATATCATGTGACAGGATGTGTTCAGACACCTGCAAAGGACAACATGGTCATGAAGCAAAGTAACTAACTCTCTTTTAACTATTTGAAAAATTCATGTTTTCACTTGTTCATACGCATGTCCTGAAACATCACGTCATTTGGTGCAACCGCTATAAAACATGGAAAATGTTGTAATATTTTAAAAACTTGCACTAAATATAAAATGTTTGATTGTCTTTTTGCTAGCTAGCTAGATATAATTTTTTTTTTAGCATTGTTTGAAAATATTGTCATTCGGTATAACCAAAAGTGTCATTCGGTAAAACCGAAATTCTGGACTTATTTGGTGACAATTTTCAATTTTATATATATATATATATATGTGTGTGTGTATGTAAAACAATGAAATTCTAAAAATTACTATTAAATAAAAATAAAATAAAATGTGTAAAAAATATATAAATAAAATCTAAAAATTACTATTAATTATTGTAATAATGTAACACCCTTTTTATTATATATATTAGTTAAATAGTTAATTAATTGCACTTTTTTTTTCTGTAATTAATCGCAATTACTATAGATACTGTAAAATATTTAATAAGTTTAGATTCTAAGCTTTCAAGTGATACTATGTAGGGAATCCTTTTTAAAAGGATGTGTAAACATTATAACGTAGATTATAACGTAGTTTTGGACCCGTATCTGGGTCCGTGGAGTTTAAGAGATACATTTATTTCTAAAATATTTATTTTTTAAATATAAAGCAAAAACAATCTGCTTTTATTCTAAAATTGTTAGAAACCAAAATTGTTAGAAATCATTTAAGTACTGTAAAATATTCTGTGGACGTCCTCAGAGGTAAAATGATTCATAGGTAACGGAAATGTTCTTTTTTTTAACTTCAAGTCTATAAATGCATAAAGCTTTCTTGTAGGGTTAGAATTGGATCGCTAGGTGAGCTTGTGAGTACTAGTAACAGTGACTGACCACATTCTCACCTACAGCACATCTTCATGATACCAGTACATGAGTGTGTGTGCGTTTATGAGAGTCCTCAAATGACCACAGACTGGCACAACTGAGTCATGCTGAAGTGATGAGATCACATTGCCATGGAAACAGGGATCAGAATTGGAACAGTTTCATCCAGGACAATTTCTCTCCTGCTGCGATATGCTTATAGAGATGTGTGTGAGAGAGTGTGTGTGGTCTCGTTGCCTAGAGGTGATGATGATGGTGATGATGATGGTGCAGGAAGCAGCAGTTTCTATTGTTACCCAGTGCCTATAAAACATGTCCAGTTGGTCCCAGTCCGAGCCAGCCGTCCGGATGTTCGTCCACTCCAGATCCGTGAACTGGCGATTCATGATGCGGAAAAACTCCTGCACGGAGCTACTGCCTGATATGCACATAAACACACATGTAAAACACCTAAAATCTTCACCTTTTCACCTGGGAATTCTACATTAGTGAAGATTTCTGCACCAAAAATCATTTTTCACGATCACTTTCTCTGACCTTTACATTTAAACAGACTGTTTTTGCTTCCTTTAAAATATAATTGACCTCTTTTATGATTGAACCTACTGGCGTAGCTGCTTAATACTGAATGGGTGTTGATATGCAAATTCATATTTTGCAATATAGCTCAGAAAACGAGGGAGTTGAGGATGTTGTAGTTTATCACATAGTACATAAAACATTTGTATTATTTCAAAAGTCTGAGACAAATCAGTCATTTAATGATCAAGTTCTGTAGACTAAACTTTTTCTTTCAAAAGAGCAAGAAAAATCTGTAATTTAATAATCATGTTCTGCATAGAAACAAGATTCCTATGAGCTAATGCAGATTTACTTGTTACAGTAGAGCCAAAAAAACCTTTACCAACTTCCTACTCTCCCAGTCTGCTCTCTTCAGAGCACAGGTATAGAGTGACACCTGGTGGCCACTGATGTGACTGCAGTGCCTCTTGTATTGCATTGTAAATGTTCAGGTGACTTAGTAAAGGATGATGTTGAGTGAGCTGGTCATTATCGTGAAATTAATATATGTCGGCTGTATATTCCCTTTTTAATTGAAAGCAGACTCTGATAAGATGTGATTTGCTGTCACTTCATACAGAAATGTGGTGTTGTACGTGATCAGAATTTACCGGGTCTGCTGGTCTTCATCACGTCTACGCCCACCTGGCGTCCCGGTTCTGCTGCCAGCACGGCGTAATCTCCCTGATGGGACAGGTTGAAGTTCCAGTGTGTGATGCTGGGGCCGGACGAGGGCCGTGGCAGGTACGGTTTCCCCCGTGCTGTTCTTTCCAGTCGAAACCCGTCCCATGCAAAACCCATCTTCTCACAGACCAGCTTTCTGATCAGTAGACGTCCAGCCTGGTGGAAACACACACACACACACACACACACACACAAAATGAAATAAGTTTTAGTTGTTTTGTTTATTCTGTATGATACCATGTACACCCTTTCATGGAAACGGTATTCCCTGGTGGCTGTGGCCTCTTTCAGCAGGATAATGCTCCTGCCACGAAGCAGAAATGGTTCAGGAATGGTTTGAGGAGCACAACATCCAGTTTGAGGTGTTGAGTTGGCCTCCAAATTCCCCAGATCTCAATCCAATCGAGCATCTGTGGGATGTGCTGAACAAACAAGTCCGATCCATGGAGGCTCCACCTCGCAACTTACAGGACTTAAAGGATCTGCTGCTAACATCTTGGTGCAGATACCACAGCACACCTTCAGGGGTCTAGAGGAGTCCATGCCTCGACGGGTCAGAGCTGTTTTGGCAGCAAAAGGGGTCCAACACAATATTAGGAAGGGGGTCATGAAGTTATGCCTGATCGGTGTGTATATATACACGTGTATATTTAAAAACGTTGATGTTAGATACGATTAAAGGTGCACTATGTAATATTTTCTTTCTGCTAGAGGTCACTAGAGGCCTATTCAAAACAAAGGCGTAGCTTGATGACGGCAAGTTTGAGCACGGAATCTTGGGACATGTGGTCTCCACCTCAACGGACAGTGGAAAAGAATCGGGATTGGAATCGGGAAGAAATCATGTTCATGAATGTGATTATTAACGTTACTGTAGTATGAAGCAGAGCAGGAGCGAGTGTTGTGGAGCTGAACGAGGAGCTGGAGCGATTGATCAACACACGCCTCACGAGCAGCGGGACTTTTATTATGACACAGTCGCCGGCGCCGATTCCACTTTTCCGGTCATGAGTTTGAGGTAACGCAGCTCTGTTTATCATATTAGACACATTTGAGTGTGTTGAAAATGATGTTATAACGTTACTCTGTGCGTTCGCTCGGCGGCTGCTGTGAGACACTGTTACACACTGCAGTAAGATAGATCGATTTTACAATATCATATTAAATGCTGGATGGCTTGTGTTGATAAATGGCATGCAATTAATTTTAAAACATATTGTATGATGGAGAAAATTCTGTATTACTGTTACTAAAAATAAAGCTGCATCTGATTATGCTATGTTAACTACTTCACAAAATAGTGTTTTTCTCTGAGGCATGGTAAAGCATGAGACTCGCAAAAAATCAAGAAAATTAGATTTAAACAATAAGACTAAATGTGTTGAGCTATATAACAATAATTAGTTTTCTGTCTATAAATATATCAAAACAGATGTTCCCTTGTCTATTAAAACATGTAAATATTAAAGCGTCTTTGGTGTTTCCATGGTTTCTACAAAATAAAACCGGAAACCGAGGGTAATGCGGGTATGACGCAATTGACAGGCGACTCCTCACACGTCCCGGAGCCTTGATTAAAATTGCAATTTTCTCACGATTTACAAATAGTTGGAAACATTTGGGATATTGTAAGTACTCAAGTGAACAAAATATATAACACTGGCCTATGTTACTGCAAAAATCTTACATATTGCAACTTTAATCGTAATGTAATTGATTTGACAGCACTATATCTATCTATCTATCAGTCAATTTCAGGGAGCTTATTTGACAAAAACTGTGACAAAAACTAATATTAGCATAAAATGAAATGCAAAATAAAGACTATATATTATTATAACATTTATTATTATTTTAATATTTAATAATATAGCATTGATGTTAATTGTAAAAGTATGTCTGTTGTACCCACCATGGCAGATTTCGCATCTTTGTTGAACACGAACTGCCCGATTCGGTCTTTCTCCTCCGGCTGGATGCACCGGGCCGCCAGGGTCCACTCGGAACGGGTCGGTACCCACGAACCGCAGCGGAACGCCCACCGGACCCCGTCCATTCCTGACACCCACAACAACTACTAGTACTAAGTAATAGAAAGACACATAATTGATAACTGTAAATAAATGGTAAAAGTGCGTTTTAATATTAATAATATGTAGTCATTATTATTATATTATCAATATTTGCGGCTGTATCTGTTTGTATCACACGCACAGGAATCCGGAAGAATATAATGTGAGTTGGGCTGAACAGTGAGCGACTCACTTGATTGGCTCATAGAAAGGGGCGGTGACGCTCGCTGACCAATGGCGCAGGGGATTCGCGCGTTGTCGGAAGTGTTCGGCTCAGTTCGGAAACGCTGTGGAGGCGGAGCGAGACGCGTGTGGATGGAGTGGATGATGCTTTTCTCCACCGGTGAGTGTTTGAATAAATAATCAAATAACCGTGACTGTATTGTGTGGTGTGTGTTATCATGTTTATTTTATATAAAGAGCCACATGTGTGCAAAACGACATATAGGTGCCTATAGAAGCCTTTTCTGCCGAGATTATTGTAATTGAACAGCAAAAACAACCGCCGTACTGATTTGTTTATGTTTGATATTCATTAAAATGTTTTATTTGCATGATGTCATACTGATAATCATACAGTATATATATAAATATACCCTATTTTCCACCAGAAACACCATAGTTACTACAGTTATTCCCTTAGTAAAAGTATTGTAGTTGTACTATGGTAATATCAAGGTACTGCATGGCTACCATATTCAATTATCATGGTGTTTACATGACACTTCTTGTTATTTAAAATAATGCAATGATATATGTGCCGAAACCTTATAATATCATGGTGATTTTTTGTTTGTTCGTGTTGTTACATTGTAATATAATGATTATATAATCTTCTTCAATCTTTATTTGAACAGGATATACTGTACACTACTGTTCAAAAGTTTGTGGTCAGTAAGATCTGCTTTTTTTTTTAAATTGAATTAATCATTTTATTAAGCAACACATTAAATTGATCATGTTTAAATTGTTTGTTTGAACTTTCTATTCGTCAAAGAAACATGGGAAAAAAAGTCCACAAAAATACTGTTTTCAACATTGATAATAATCATAAATGTTTCTTGAGTTGCAAATCTGAAGGATCATGTGACACTGAAGACTGGAGTAATGATGCTGAAAATCCAGCTTTGATCACAGGAATAAATTACATTTTAACATCACAGAGAAAGGTTCTTTCAAACTAGGCATGTGACGTATCAAATTTTCATGTTGCGATTAATTGCTGAGGCTTTTATCACGGTATTACGATATTGAAATAAGTTGCAAAAAAAGTGTTGTCATAGTATAACAGGTTTAAGAACTCTTTTTCTTATAACAAAAAGAACTCTGAACATTTAAATATAATAACGCAATATACAAAAAACTTATAAAGTAAAATGTTGTGCAAAAGAATTATAAAGAACAACAGGTATCACTTTATAATAATGTCTCGTTATTTAACGTTAGTTAATGCATTAACTAAGATTAAGAATTAGCAATAGCTAGATTTGTTACAGAAGGTATTATTATTATTATTATTATTATTATTATTTTTTGACATTAAAAAATACAAGTGATCTTTGTTAGTTTTAGCTCAGGTCCATTAAATAATAAACATTAACTAAGATTAATAAAGTATTTTATCTTTAGCTTTATAAGTATTTTCATTGTCAGTCTGGTAATAATGAATTAACATGCTGACTAATGAAGCCTTTATGTCTGTGTTACTGAACAATAACAAATAATAATAACATTTTCAATCATTGTTGTAGTCCAGATTAAAATATAAAAATGTTTAGGTTTAAAAAATAAATAGCCTTTAAATATTAAGACTAAATATTAAATATTAAGACTAAATATTTAGTCTTTAAGTATGAAGTATTTGGTGCTGTGATGAACAACATTGAGATTACAAAAAACTGAATGGCTGTTTGAAGCATTTTAAATACTGTAGTAGCGCAGCTGCAATGTTTCCGGGGTTTCCGGGGTAACCGCTGCATTTCTGTTGTTCCATCAGCGCCCTCTGCTTTCATTCAGCGTATTTTGAAGTGCCCACGGTAACATTATCGTGCATTGTGATATATCGTATTACTGAATATCGGCACATGTCTATTTCAGACATTACTGAACATTTATTTATTGCGTGTAAGTAAATCTTTGTGTGTTTGTTTGTTGCAGGAGATCTGTGTTAAGACACCTGCACTAAATGTGTGTCAACATGAACTTGAAAATTTGTCTGGAGTGACAGAAATTTTTCAGTGTCCAATCATTTCTCAGTAGCCAGTCACCTCCAGCATGGACTTCCTGCAGATGAAGCACCTGAAGAGGAAGAGGAAGAGTAACTACAGCGTGAAAGAAACTCAGACTCTCATCCGCGAGATCCACAAGCGACGTGAGATTTTGTTCTCCCGGCAGCAGAACATGGCCATCAACGAGCTGAAGCGGCGAGCGTGGGAAGAGGTCGCGGACAGCGTCAATGCGCTGGGCGAGGGTGAGCTGCGTACGGCGGCCGAGGTCAAGCGACGCTACCTGGACTGGCGCGCCCTCATGAAACGAAAGCAGCTTCAGGCCGAGTTGGCGTCTGGATTGAAGCAGGAGTTTGAATCTTCTTCTCCAGATAATGAAGCGTCTCTGGGTGGTGGTGACCAGTCGCTGGACCTCAGTGGGTTTTCTAAAGACTCGTCGTGCGACTGGCAGGACCTGACGGACCTCGGGGAGCCCAGCACACACACGCCTGGGGTCAAAATGGAGGATGATGAGGCCAGCAGCTACAGAGTATGTATTTACATACTTTTTCGAATTCATCCCACAACATTCATCAGATTGTCCTCTATTTTGGTTCAAGTAATCGTCACACCATCAAGCTGTTTGTTGAAGCAGTTTGGTAAACTGTTGTTCAAATGTTTGGGGTTAAGACTTTTCTTTTTTAAGAAATTACTAATTTTGTTTAGCAAGGATGCATTAAATTAATCAAAAGTAACAGTAAAGACGTTCTTATTTCAAATAAATGCTGTTCTTTTGAACTTTCTTTTCATCAAAGAATCCTGAAATAAACGTATCATGGTTTCCACATAATAATAGGAAATGTTTTTTGAGCATATTAGTATGATTTCTGAAGGAAAGAATGAGACTTCTTTTAAAAAACATTAAAACAACACAAATCATTGGCAACTTTTGACCGCTATCATCTGAGGATTACGCCTTGGATTTTCTGGCAACATTATCTTTGCTAAAATGCCCTGAAAATATCACTCAAAGCTACACTATGCAACTCAAAATTTAATTAATGAGCAAATACATCACAAAACCATCTTGCACCGTGTTTATGCCTTACCCTAAACCACTATGGTTTTATGCTTCAACCACTAGAGGGCCAGAAGTTACATAGAATTGCTTTAAAATTTAGCTGCAAGTAGCAATTAAGAGGCCAAGCACAACAGAAGCCAAGAAAGCTAGCAACAGACCAACAGCAAAAATGAGTAAATAAAGACTTTTGGAGACAATTTTAAGCAAAAAGGTTGAAAACCCATAAATACATTGAGTTGTATAATTGCTTATAATATAATTTCATTACAATGCTGCCCTGAAGCTTTTTGAGTACCTTCAGGGCATGGTGCCGAAGACACACACTGAGTTTTGTAACTATATGCCAGTGCCTTCGTAAAACATAGCAATATGCATAACCATTGCAGCTTTGGATCTTTTAATTAACCCTCATGTGGTGTTCGGGTCATTTTGACCCGGAGAATATTTTCTTTTTCCCAAAAATACTAGTTACTGTTATTACATTAGACTGAAACTTTGTGACTTTGTTCACATATGGTATAGCTACTTCTCAATTTTTTTTTTGGATAATTTTTGTTCTTTTTTGGGGGATTTGCTTATAAATCAAATATTGGATTCAAGCTTTTTGTCAGCTTGTTTTCTTTCATTTAGGACTGTTTTTTTTTTTTTATTTCTTTTTGCATTTGATTAATCGTAGGCCTCATTTATCTGTTGTAGGCTTCTCAGATTTTGAATGAAAAAAGTATTTTTTTGTGGATAATTTTACAAAAAATATGAAAAAAATTTGCATTGTTTATCACACTAGTGTGCTTTAATGTTTAAGCAGGAAATGTGTTTTGAAATGTTTTTATTTTGGTTTTTATTTATTACAAAAAGGTATAAAATCACCCCTGAATCACACAAAAATAACCGGTCTACAAAAATAGCTTATAAATCACTTGTTACGCTAATTTATCACCAAATACTGGATTCAATCTTTTTATTAACTTATTTGCTTTAAAGTAGGACAGGTTTTGTATTTATTTTTGAAACTGATTGATCATAGGCCTCATTGATCTGAGTTTATATTGGTCAAAAATGACCGCCCATTGAAAATGAATGGGGGAGTTGAAAATCAGAGAAACAGTGTTCAGGAGCGTGTTCATCATGTTCATGTTCACACAGATACATGTGAACGAGCAAAAATAAAGGCCTCGGACCTCTGCATGTGTGGATACATGCATACTCTTGCATCCTTTCACATACACACACGTTCATGTACACAAACAAACTATTTTGAGTATTACAGGCTTTCTTTCGCACAGATGAACTCTATCCTCAAATCTGTGAGGCTCAGATCAGTGAAGCCTACAATCAATCAGTTTCAAAAATGAATACAAAACCTGTCCTAATTTAAAGAAAACAAGTTGACAAAACAGATTGAACCATATATTTGGTAATAAAATAGCGTAACAAGTGATTTTTCTGCAGGCCGGTCATTTTTGTGCAATTTTGTAATAAATAAAAACAAAATAAAAACATTTCAAAACAAATTTCCTGCTTAATCATTAAAGCACACTAGTGTGATAAACAGCGCAATTATTTTCATATTTCGAGCAAAATTGACAAAATTATCCACAAAAAACAATTTCACTCAAAAACTGAGGTACATGAGCTCAGATAAATGAAAACCTGTCCTAATTGAAAGAAAACAAGATGACAAAAAGATTGAATCCAATATTTGGTGATAAGGTAGCATAAGGTTTTTTTGTGTGTCCTCATACATAATCTTGTCAAATTTGGTGAAAATATCTCATTTCGTTTAGGAGTTATAGATATTTATATTTATGAGAACATAAAAATGACCCATGTCCAACTTTGATGGCATTTTTTTGCCACTTACTATCAAATTTTTTACATTTTGCCATTAACGTTTAGTCAACAACCTATGTTTCAGATTTTCGTACGGTGGTTTCGTGTCAATCGGACTAACAGTTTTGAAAATATTCACAAAAGTTGTTTAAAACGCTAAATCACAATGTTGCATTTTTCTGTATTATGCGGACTAGACAAGTAATTTGGCAAATATCACCTTTTTTTTTTTTTTTTAAAGACCAAGCTTCTGCGCACATACACACTCAAACATGCAAACCTATAGACTAAACATGTAAATGAACGGCAAGGTTGCATTAAAGGTATTCGGTTTTTCAGTAGGAAAGGTGTCATTTAAGTGGACCCTAAAGAAATAATTAACAATTTTTACAATGGAAGTGATTCAATCAAAAACCAACTTCAACTCGATAAAAATTTTCCTATTGTCACTGTGAAGCTGCTTTGAGACAATGTGTATTGTGAAAAGCGCTATATAAATGAAGATGACTTGACTTGACGTTGCACAAACCATAAGGCGAAACCTAGCATATGTTTGATATCGTTGGACTCAGCAAGGATTCAGGAATCTAAGGATATTCCGTGAAAATAAGTCAACTTTACCAATATTATAAGCATGTGAATATTTAATTTTACCTTCAGAGCATCGTGCTGTTGACCCATACCGAGTTTTGTAATGATATGCAAATGTGTCCATAAAATATAGCATTTTACTACAAAATTCAAAATGGCCAATGCCCAAAATGGCCGATATGGGAGAATTTGATATCATTTAACTTGGCATTCCGCCCCAAATCTAACAAGACCACTTCAGAAGTTATAAGCAAAAATAGCCATTTTTTGTATCTCCGGACCAGTAGGTGGCGCTGCACAAAGATGCAGAATGTAGCCTCAGGTCATGCTTATGATGACATGTACCAAGTTTGGTCTAAATACGATAAAGGGTTGCTGAGATACAGCCTTGCGTCTATTTTCGCAAACGCTGTTTAAAATTCATTCACGCGTTATTTGAGAATGGTTTGACGAATCGACTTGAATTCCATAACTTTTTGTCGACATGGTCCGAAGATGATCTGGTAAAATTTTTTTGAAAATTGGAGCAATGGTTTTTCTGAAAATTCAAAATGTCTTTAGGCAAGGAATCAGAGGAAAAAAGAATTTTGTTATTAGTCCGTACGGTTCATAAGTTAGTAGCATAAATGTGAGTGCAAATTTGGACAGTTGGTGGCGCTAGAGGGATTGAGTTATAGACACCAAAATCAGTGTAGTTAATGTTGCGACTGACCTCTATCAGTGTGCCAAATTTCACACCTTTTTACTGTACGGTTCTATGGACTGCTATAGACTCGAGCGGAAGAATAAGGAAGAAGAATAATACGAACACTAACGATTACAATAGGTGCCAACGCACCTTCGGTTCTTGGCCCTAATTAAAATACCGACTGGCTAAAAGTTACACTTTAAACGTTTTTTTCTCTAAAATCACCTCGTAATTACTGCTGACTTTGTTTCTATTTGTAATTTTCCATTTCCTTAGTTGGAAGCGGAGGTTGGAGAAGGTGGGGAGGGTGAGGAGGATGATGATGACTGTTTTCCCTCCATCCTCCCTGAAATGGACCGTGAGGGGCGAGTTCCTGAGGTCTTCGGTCACATCGATGAATTCGGCGTGCTGAGCTCCACGAAGCCCACAGCTGCAGGCCGAGACCTGGGGCTCGGAGTTGGTGGCATTACCGGGATGGGCGTAGCTGGTTTGGGATTAGCCGGAGGGGAGAACACAAGTCTGCTGGTGGCGCTGGAGAGGCAGAGACTGGACCTGGAGAAACACCGCTTGCAGGTGGAGTCCGAACGACTACAGGTGGAGAAAGAGCGCCTCCTGGTGGAGAAGGAGAGGTTGCGGCAAGGGGAGGTGGAGAGAGAGAGGTTGCAGCTGGAGAAGGAACGTCTGCAGGTGGAGCGAGAACGATTGCGACTGGTCTTGCAACAAAACACGCCACTCCAGCAGAGCCCCGCCCCCTCGACCTCTGTAGCCACGCCCACAACATCATCCTCTGCCCCCTCGTCATCCTCATTGGATGGAGAGAAGGACAGGAAGCTGGCTTGGCCAATGGCAGTGGATTTGGAGGCAGAGAAGCTGAAGTTAGAGAAAGAGCGCCTCCTGCTGGAGAAAGAGAGACTGCAGTTCTTCAAGTTTGAGTCGGGCAGACTGCAGATTGAAAAAGAGCGCCTGCAGGTGGAGAAAGAGAGACTGCAGCTTCATAAAGATGGACAACAGATGGCGCTGCACTCGTGAAACGCCATAGATACAGTTGGGTAGGGGAAAAATCATTGTTTCCATAGTTACCCATTCATTCCTGTGGGGAAAAACTAAAACATTTGTTGTTTTTGAACTTTGCCAGACATTAAAAAAAAATAAGCAGAAAGAAGTCAAGCAATGAATACAAGCAGTTCATAAACAAGATGGTAAAGAGGACTCACTTCTGAACATGTGCAGCAGTCCATTTTACATACTTAAATAAGTAAATATGAAATATGAAAAAGTGAAGTACCTCATTTCACAAATAAAATAGAAAAAAAGCTGCGATTCCATATGCGTCTTTTATTCTTTAGTTTGTAAATCCATCACAAATCGTTATCATTAATTGACATAAAAATAAAATAGGATTAAGTGAAATAAAATTGGACCGAGTACTAAAATTACTAAAACTGAAATAAAAATAAGCCATATAGACATATTTAAAGCAAAAATAATAAAAAAAGACAAAAGCATAATTACCAAAGCAAACTAAAATGAAAACTGAACATATAAAAGCTAACTCAATATACTAAATACTATAATAATTTATAATTAATTTTAAAATATTGTCTTTCAGTTTTTTTATACAGTTGGCAGAAAAAACTGTTCTGAATTTTTTACTTTATATGAAGTGCAAAAATCAACACTGTATATTTATCTAAGTTTTCCCTACAGAAATGAATGGATATCTATGGTAAACAGGATTTAAATTATATGACGTGTTTCTGACTGTATAGATCAGGTCAGCCCACAAAATTGCCTTTTGCTCATGCAAAACAACTCGTGAGACGGTTTTATGCTTGAGTATTGTGTATTGATTATCTTGTAAAAATTTATGCAGAAGTATCTGAATGCACTTTTCACATATTGAAAAAAAAACAAACAAAAAAAACAGATACTCCTGATTAACTTTTTACCAGATGAAATGTACTTTGTTACCATACTGTGTTTAATGTACAGAGTAAAACAGAGAGCTTAAAAAAGAGTTGGATTGTATAAGGGCTCTTATGTGTTCACACTACAGGATGGATTTATGTGGAATCATTGTAAATGTGAATGTATGGTACTGTCCAAATTGTTTCTATAAATGATTTATATGTTTGTATGCTCAGAGACGTGAGGCCACGCTTTTATTTTGAAACAATCAGGTTTTCTCTGGTCTTGATGTCAAAGCGATTTCACTTCAGATCTTGCATAATGTTCGCAAAACTATTGGTGCTCAGAGTGAGTTTCGCTTATTTACACTCACAAACATGAATGTGAACAGTCAAAGAAAAATCTTATAAGTCAAGCGAAAAAAATAAGATTTTTTTTTCATCAAAAAAAAAGGAAGACTATTTTAAGACCCATTCACACCAAGGACAATAACGATAAAAATCTTAGACATTTATATTTATATTTATGAGAACATAAACATGACCTATGTCCATTTTTTTGCCACTCAAAATTTTTACATTTGGCCATTAACGTTTAGTCAACAACCTATGTTTCAGATTTTCGTATTGTGGTTTCATCTCAATCGGACAAACAGTTTCGAAGATATTCACAAAAGTTGTTTAAATGCTAAATCACAACGTTGCACAAACCATAAGGCGAAATCTAGCATGTTTGGTATCGTTGGACTCAGCAAGGATTCAGGAATCTAAGGATATCCTGTGAAAATAAGTCAACCTTACCAATATCATAAGCATGTGAATATTTAATTTTACCTTTAGAGCATCGTGCCATTGACCCATACTGAGTTTTGTAATGATATGCAAATAAATATGCAAAAAGTGTCCAACGTCCAAAATGCCTGATATGGGAGAATTTCATAGCATTTTACTTGGAATTCCACCCCAAATCTAATGAGAGTACTTTTATGATTTTTGGGCAAACCGTTCAGAAGTTATACGCAGAAATAGCCATTTTCATATCTCTGGACCAGTAGGTGGCGCTGCAATGATAAAAATCTAAAAATCGTTCTAAATATAAAAGAATAGCAGAATCCACACCACAACTATAACGATAACGGCACAGAGAAACAATATTGTTGGAATCACTTTCAGAACGATAAAAACATTGACAGCCAATCAGAATCCATCCTGCTTTAAAGCGGCAGACAACAAAACTGGAGCGCGCGCTTTTAGAATAAACAAAACGATATCGTCCGCTGGTGTAACAATATAGTTATTGTTCTTGGTGTGAACTGGCTTTTAGGCCCATATCTTTTCTTATTTTTTTAATTTTTTGATTGTGAGGTAAAACATATTCTTCACAGGTTTCGAGAGATTCGCTCATAAAGGCCTGTTACGTGAATGTAGTGTTTGAGTTTGTGTGTTTGTTTGTTCTCTTACGGTGGTTGTTTTCAGGCCTCGATGATCCCTGAACTTCAGCTGTTGCGGCTGCCTGTTTCTGTGGTCGTGTAATTCCTGTCGGATGTTACATTTACGTTTATGCGTCATATACAATCGACTTGCATTGCATTGAAGGTATATGTTTTTCTAATTTGTTTTTAATTGTTTCGTGATCGTTTATTTTTTTCATCCAAGAGTGTCTTAGGCCTGTTTCACACATCACACATAAAAGCAGAGCGTTTTGTTTTTAATTTTACACTGAACTTTAGCAGAAAATATAGTGAAAATGATCTGTGAACCTGTTTATCAGCATGACTAGTTTACTTTTTAAAAAGTGATTGTCTTTCATTGCATGTGGTTTTTCCCCCCCCCCCCCAAAAAAAGAGGGAAATTGATGCTTCAAAACATGCAGATAATGAATAAAATGCATAATGAAGCAACATGTAAAAGTTCACTCTTTTTGGAAAAAAATATGTCCACATGCAGTGAAATACAAAAAACACTTTCTATACAGTAAATTGGACTGAATCCACATGATTTAAAGAGATAGTTCATGCAAAAATCATCATTCTGTCATCATATACTCACCTCCAAACCTTCATGACTTTCTTCTGTGGATCACAAAAGAAAATATTTCATGCGAGTAAATGATGAATTTTCATTTTGGGCGAACTGTGTGTATCTCCACATCAGGTTCTGTGTAAATTACCATTTGGCTGTAAATATTTTTTCTTTATGTTAAGTTCAAGACGGTTACATTTCTAATAGTTCTTAATAACTCACTCTTGATTTATTAATGTATGGCCATTATTAACGGAAACGCTCCTAGATATCGCTTTATTTGTGTGTAGCTGCTCTCAGCAGACGCAGGTGTGTGAAACAGGCCACACGGTTCAGTTCAGCTTCTCTCTGCATTTCTAATGACGTGGAAAAGCAAAGCTGTTTGGTGCCATGTTTTATTGTTGTCTTTAAAGCCGCTTTCCTCTGTTGGATCTCTGGTGAACATGTTTTCATGCTCAGACGAAGGTCCTGTAATTTAAAGACAAAGGGTTTTATGGATGTTTAGTTTTTGTGAGCTGGTGCTGTTAGTGTTGATGAACTCAGAAAGGTGTGTTTTATTGTACTGTACGTGCAATATACGTAAATGGTGTGTGTGTGTTTTAAATGTATGTTCCAGATGTGGCAAAGCACAAAAATAAATAGAATTTAAAGAATTTAAATGGTCTGATAAACCCAGTTTTCTTTTTCCTGTCGAAACAGGAAGTGGTGAATGTTCCAAACTAGTTGTTTTTGTAGTTTAATTTCAACAAAGTCCCTTTAAGACAAGTCATTTCACTCGGCGGCCATCTTTGAAACACCTCTCGGGCATCCTGGGCATCATGCCCTATCTCTTTGAATTGGGAAACATCAAATTCTCCAAAACAGTTCGCCAACCTTACGATTACATTTCATATTTGAAATCACCAATGAAATCTGACAACAGCTGTCCTATAAATGTTTTATACAAACGCTGGAATCATGACAAAAAACTGTATTTTTTTAGGCTGGATCAAGCTAATGCGCATGCCCAGACCTAAATGCGCGTCTCTTCTGCCATGTTTCAGAGGTGCGCGTCTGACTGTTTCTATAGAAACCGGTGCTTCTAACGGCTGCTGCAGTGACGCGATGACTTTACCAGTCGGCGATTGGCTCTTATTTAGAAGGCGGGACTTATTCCGCCATATTGCGCATTACACTTTCTCCCATTCAAAACAATACGAGTGACACGTCTTGTGTTATTCTATAGTCTTTGATTTCAATAAATGCTCCGGGGAGGACGTTTTCAGGGAATTTTCATAGTCCAATGAATGTTCTTATTTCAAAACATCAAGGAAAATTGGCTTATATTTTTCTCTTTGAATAATGTGTTCAGCCCAATTCTTTGAGAAACGTTCTGTTTAAGTCTTGATGTTGTTTTCGGTCTCTACTAGAGCAGGTTTTCCTGCTTGAATGTTCGTTATTTTCCTCATATTCTCCATTGTTGCAGCTCCTCTCTTCCCAGTCTGTCAGTAACGCTCTGTTTAGTTCCTGTCTCTATGAAGCCCCTCCTTCTGAAAAGCACAATGTGCTCTGATTGGTCGGCTGGAGCAGTGTGTTGTGATTGGTCAAGTGTTTCGAGCGTTTGGGAAATGTCCCGCCCCTTACCATAACACACTACTAACAAACTCAACCAGGCCCCGCCCCTTTAATCTGCGTATGAATTATTTAAATGAGGAATATTGTGACGGAAGAAACCTCAAGACTACAATGGTATAGAGAAGTTGCTCAAACAGCAACATTACACACAAAAGAAACTTGAACATGGGAAAAAAAAACACATGATTGAATCATTTAGAAGTCAGGAAGTGTTTCTCAGAGAAATATTTATGGGAAGAAAGAATATTCTGCTCTGATATCAGTATTATTAAGCTCTCATTTCTAGTATGTGAAGCTCACGAATGTCTGTATTTCTAACAAACGTGTTTGTGTTAGTCCACAAGAAGCCCATGGGATTGGAAGCGAGCAGTCTGGGAGAAGGAGTGTTTGATGATGTGGGAAGGAATGGAAATCTCCAGAGCAAACCGGATTTCCCCCCGATGAAAGGAAGCCTCAGATGTGTCTGTCTGTAAGTGAGAATGAGCGAGATCTGGCCGTCAGATTTCTCTGTCTTTCTTTAATACCATCTGAAGTTCTATTGTGTTTTATAAAGTCTGGATTATACCTCAGCCATCTACAGGGTCATTTCTCCTGGTTCTTCACTCTTCTTTTTATGATCCAGGGTTCTTGAGTTGCTCTGTGATCCTCTGAAGATAATTTTTGATGTTGCAGCTGGTCTCCTTTCTGGGAAAAATGGTTTTCTAGCTTGGTCATTAGGTTATACACTGTGTTTTTGGAGAATGATGTCTGGTAAACTAATTAATGACCAGCTATTGAGTCAATGCTGATGTGTCAGGCTGGTTGAGATGCATAAAGAAACACATGAATGAAAGCAGAGTTTCTACATTTTGGGAAACCAACCTGCAAATGGTTTTCATGTTGCTGACTCTGCATATTAATCTGGTTAAGGAGAAAGTAGATAAATTCATGCATACATTTATTGCTAAAATTACTAGTAAAGTTTGTTGGTAGTGTGAACTTACCTTAAAGGAACCAGTTTACCCAAATTTCTCATAATTTACTCATCTAAAATTTCATGCTTTACAGAACAAAGAAAGTCAATACAGGTTTGGATCGACATGAGGGTGAGCAAGTCACTGTTCTGGAACATGGTAGATGGTTTCCAGCTGGTCATTAGCTGGTCCAAGTTTCTAGAACATCTTGGACCAGCAACAAACCAGCTGGTTATACCAGTTTAAGATGTTCTGTGTGTTTTGGAGAACAGCTAATGAGTCAATGCTGATGTGTCAGGCGGGCTGAGATGCATAAACAAACACATCAATGTTTTGAAAGCATAGTGTTTTCTACGTTTTGGGGAAGCCAACTTGAAAATCGTTTATGGTAACACTTTAGTTTAGGGTCCAATTCTCACTATTAACTAGTTGTTTATTAGTATGCATATTACTAGGATATTGGCTGTTTATTAGTACTTATAAAGCACATATTAATGCCTTATTCTGCATGACCATATTCTACATCCTATAATCCTACCCAATACCTAAACTTAACAACTGCCTTACAAACTATTAATAAAGCAGTAATTAGGAGTTTATTGAGGCAAAAGTTGTAGTTAATAGTGAGAATTGGACCCTAAACTAAAGTGTTACCTAGTTTACTGACTCAGCATATTAATCTGGTTTAGAAGAAAGTATTTATTTTTAACTAGTGATGCACATTTTAGTGATGCATTCATTTTATTTTTTTATTTTTTTTGTTTTTTTGCAGCCAAATATTTTTGATTGCCAAAATTTTGGTGCATGACTAATTTTAACAGAACACATTTCACACATACATTTACTGAGATTGTAAGTAACTTAGAACAAATTTTGTTTCAGTAGTGTGAACTAGCCTTAAAGAGACAGTTCACCCAAAATTCTTATCATTTACTCATCTAATATTTAGGGCTTTACACTTTGGCAGGTTGAATTTTATATATAATATATAAATTTTTCAATTTTAGTCTTTAAAAAAAAAAAGCATCTGAAATAATTAATTAAGTGCAATGTAGTGTTGTCAAAAAATCGATTTTTCGATGCATATCGACACTGAAATATCTGAAATGCTTCCAATACTCACTTTCCACAGAATAGACACACAATACCAGCTGCTCTTTCTCTCTCATCTCTCCAACAACGAGTTGTTGACACACAAACCCGTCTCCCCTCACTCACTTTTGTTCCGGATGAATATTGTTGGTGTTTCAGAGCTTGAATTTCGGCATAGGATTGCGTGTTTTTGCATTAATTTTACAAATTCCCAAAGTGTGCACACATAAAGCCACCCCTCAGTACTGAATCAAATAATTTTTTACTGCTTATTGCACTTAAAGGGTTAGTTCACCCAAAAATTAAATTCTGTCATTAATTACTCACCCTCATGTCGTTCCACACATTAAGATATTGTTGATGAAATCTGATGGCTCAGTGAGGCCTCCATTGACAGCGAGATAATTAACACTTTCAAATGCCCAGAAAGATACTAAAGACATATTTAAAACAGTTCATGTGACTACAGTGGTTCAACGAAGCAACAAGAATACTTTTTGTGCTCCAAAAAAACAAAATAATGACTTTATTCAACAATATCTAGTGATGGGCGATTTCAAAACACTGCTTCATGAAGCTTCAAAGCTTTACGAATCTTTTGTTCTGAAACAGTGGTTCGGAGCATGTATCAAACTGCCAAAGTCACGTGAACTATTGAAACGTTTTCGAAACACTTATGACCTAACAAAGCCTCGTTTACTGAAATCACGTGACTTTGGTTTGTGTTTGATACACGCTCCGAACCACTGATTCAAAACAAAAGATTCATAAAGCTTTGAAGCTTCATGAAGCAGTGTTTTGAAATTAATGAGGGAATTTTCATTTTTGGTTGAACTAACTCTTTAAACAGTCAAATATACACAAAATAATGTCAAAATGCTGGTCTTGGCGAATATTCACATAATCACAGTCAGTTATGTTTTAAGTGAACGAAAACAGTTGAGAAAGAAAACGCATGTGTAACAGTGTAATGGGTCCGTGCGTCAGGTCTTAAAGTGACAGCAGCCTAATAAAGCCTAAATGTAAAGACCTTGTTATAGATAAGAACTACAGGGTCATGTTGCATTCACATTTGCTTATTTAAAGGTGCCGTAGAACGTGTTTTGAAAAGATGTAATATAAGTCTAAGGTGTCCCCTGAATGTGTCTGTGAAGTTTCAGCTCAAAATACCCCATAGATCTTTTTTTTTTTAATTCATTTTTTAACTGCCTTTTTTGGGGCATCATTATATATGCGCCGATTCAGGCTGCGGCCCCTTTAAATTCTCGTGCTCCCCTCCCACGGAGCTCGTGCTTGCCTTTAACAGCATAAACAAGTTTGAGGCTATGCTCCGTGGCTAAAGCTAACATTACACACTGTTGGAGAGATTTATAAAGAATGAAGTTGTGTTTATGAATTATACAGACTGCAAGTGTTTAAAAATGAAAATAACGACAGTCTTGTCTCCGTGAATACAGTAAGAAACGATGGTAACTTTAACCACATTTAACAGTATGTTAGCAACATGCTAACGAAACATTTAGAAAGACAATTCACAAATATCACTAAAAATATCATGTTATCATGGATCATGTCAGTTATTATTGCTCCATCTGCCATTTTTCGCTATTGTTCTTGCTTGCTTACCTAGTTTGATGATTCAGCTGTGCACATCCAGACGTCCTGCCCTTGTCTAATGCCTTGAACATGGGCTGGCATATGCAAATATTGGGGTCATACATATTAATGATCCCGACTGTTACGTAACAGTCGGTGTTATGTTGAGATTCGCCTGTTTTTCGGAGGTCTTTTAAACAAATGAGATTTATATAAGAAGGAGGAAACAATGGAGTTTGAGACTCACTGTATGTCATTTCCATGTACTGAACTCTTGTTATTTGACTATGCCAAGGTAAAGTCAATTTTTGATTCTAGGGCACCTTTAAGGAACGAAAAGGAAAAAGATGTTTATTTATTGTATAAATGTTCCAGTTTTATTTGAATTGGTGGGTACAAAGAGAAAAACAAAAGAACGCAAAAACAAAACCAAACACCAAAGGTGAGAATCAGGAGTCGATCCCGGTGTGTGCGATGCGGTGCGGCGTTCACATACACTCGTGTGTTTGTGCGACATGTGAAATGCGTGGACATTCATTAAGGACAAAAGACACGTACACACTGAGATACATCGGTTATCAAAACAACTGTTAACAGAACAGATGCCATGGTCTCACACACAACTGAGCTGATTTAGTTCAGATGTCCCTCTATTATATAGATCCGTTTCTGTATATATAATACTGTGTGTTTATAAAAGATCTCTTAATTACAAGTCAGGTCTCCCTATAGTCATTATTGCAATGAATTATTACCTAAGATGCTTTATAAAAGAATCGTGTTCAGCTTTTACTACTGGTCTATTTACATTTCAGTCCAAAAAAGCAAGCGGCTCCCAGTGGCTTCTTGAAGAAATCCCGTCGAGATGATAAAAGATGTCCCCCTTCGTGGCTCCTGAGAGTATATCTACATACGGTTTAGTAAATACAGCTAGTGATCGTGGACCATGTCGTAAATATGCCGTTTTGCGCTCGAGTGAGTTAATACGTCTAATGCAGGTTTGCTGATGTCGGACGGCTAAACACAGAAGCGCAGCTAATGTCTTTACATTTACAGTTTACTGGTCTTCTACGTGATTCTTCGGCGATGATGTTTGTCCCCTTCAGGATAAGGCATCATGGATCCTTGATGCGCGACAATGTCAAAACGTTCGTATCTGTGCCGTCCCAACTCGTTTACAATTGTTGACGTCTTTCCCGAGGGCTGAAAGAGTGTGAATTGTTGTTTCTTTTCAGGTCTGTCACGTCCGAGTCCTCGTTAGCACAAGCCGGCGACGACGTGGCTCTCCCGTGGTTGCGTGAATCTGAACTTCGGTAGAGGGGTAAGATGGTTTAAGGCACAAGGTGAGTTTTTGGTTTCTATGGGAGGTCGGAGGACACCACAGCGAGGGCGGGGCCGTGTCGGAAGGAGGGGCCAGAGCGCACGGCCTTAGGGCAGTCTGGCGTCAGGACACGCCCATTTTCCCCCAGGCTGCCCGTGATTGACAAGCGGGCCTTGTTTCTCATGGCTTCCGAGAAGGTGAGCTAGAGAAGGGGGCGGGACGAGAGGCGGAGTCAGAATATGTGGAACTCTCTGGGAGGGGGAAACAATATGCAAATGACACAGTGACATCACAACGGAATCACTCGACCACATTCACAGCGACAGAACGGAGAAAAGCTCAAGGCCGCCACAAACAAATACAGAAAACATCTCAAAATGTACAACATGGCTAGACATCTGCATTTCTAACGCAAGCATGCAGCCCTTCGCTCGTGTTTCCGCTAATTCTAGGGTTGTAATTGTACAGTGTCCCTTAACAGTCAACACTTTATATGTTCATACTGCTAATGTTTCATGAGCAGGGGTTTCGAGGTCAGTCTCATATGAAACGTTATTCGGTATCAGTACAGCATTATAGATTGGTTTGCTGATGCCACTAACAACAAAAGAAACTGAAACACAACCAAACATCATTAAACCAACAGCTGTTTGATCTATAATGCTCTACTCGTACCAAATAACACATTGCTACTGTCTATAGCAGCAGATCTCAACTGGTTTTGTCACGAGACTTAACACAATAGTTGATTATTTTTAACCCTTATATTATGTTCAGTTAAACTTTTTTTGAGTTTGAAATACTGGTTTACCTAGTGATTTTTTTTTCTTGATATTTTGTTACTTTTCTCTTTTAGGATTATGAACTTGCATGCAAAGCTGATGTGTTGTAAAAGGTGTGTATGAAATTTGTATTACATTTAAAGCGGAACTCAGTAAGATTTGCGAAGCTCCCCCTACAGGTTCCTTCAGTGAATCACACTGTCGCAGCTCTGGACTACAACGACTGCAACGCTCACCAGCGCAGTAGTTTTGCAAATACAGTGCAAGAAATCTCGATGGAGGTGGGTAATTTTCGAAATTGTCTTATAAAGTCATAATATATACATTGTTTTTGAATTACCGTAAAGCATATTGTCACTCTCGCGTGAACGTGAACATGAGGTGAGATTGTGTCGGGTCGGTGCAGCTCAACTTGCAAGTGCTGTTTTCTGGCATAGACGTGCCAGAGGGGGTTAGTGCTCGCCTCAAACACACCACTACAAGTCAATTTACCATTGTAAGGACTTAGAAAACTATTTATGAAGGTAAAAAAAGTTACTTAGTTCTGCTTTAATGGTTAAAAAAAGGTTTTGATGTATTTTGTCAGTTTCTCAACTGTACATTTATGCATAGCAGATACTTTTATCCAAAGAAATTTACACTGCGTTGATGGCATTCATTTTTATCAGTTCATTCATGTTCATTTCGATGGGAATTTAACCAAAGTCCCTTTAAGACAAGCCATTTCACTCGGCGGCCATCTTTGAAACGCCTCTCGGGCATTCAAGTGCAGCTCGTATCACTTTGAATGGGGAAACATCAAATTCTCAAAAGCTGTTCGCCAAGCTTTCGATTAAATTTCATATTTGAAATAACCAATGAAATCTGACAACAACTGTCTCATAAATTTTGTTTCTAAACGCACTAATCATGACAAAAAAACTGCATTTTTCAGGCTGGATCAAACCTAAGCGCGCGTCTGACTGTTTCTATAGGAACCGGAGCTTCTGACTGAAGCTGCAGTGACGCGATGACTTTATGAGGCGATTGGCTCTTGAAGGCGGGACTTATTCCGTTGCATTTTCTCGCATTCATAATAATAGGAATGCACGTCTTTCTATATATATATAAAAGTCTTTGATTGAATACTTGATCTTGCTTCTGCTGTTTAAGCATCAGGAAAGCACACAGATTAAGTGCTTTTCACACTTCTGTTTTACAAAAGGTAAAAAATGGCTATAATACTGTTTATAAAATGCACAGTTTTGTGAAAAAAAAAAAAAAAGTTTAATACAGTTTTAAAAAGTTTCACATGTTGAAGATTTACTGTTTTTACCCGATTTTTTTATAGTGTGATTTTTGCTATTATATTGAATCCAATGATAAAAATCACATTAAGAATTATTAAAGACCCCCTGTAGTGAAAATCAAGTTTTTTAATGTTGTTTATATGTCTATGTAGTGTTTTTAATATGCTTTAAGACAAACCATGTGCAAATTCATAAGTCAGCACCATTGCTGAGTATTTTATGTTTGAAACCAAAAACAGTCTAAAACCCGCGGTTTGAAATCGTGGGTGTTTGTGATGTCACAGACTACCTTGTAACCAATCACAACAACGTGCCGGCAGGCTTTAGCATATCATTAACTATGACTGCTCTGAAGCAGTAAAGTCTTGAGAGAAGCCAGGTTATCCTGGAAAATTTTCTGTTGATATGAAAGATTTTGTAGATTTAGCTATAGTCCATTACGATGTTATGATGAACTATACGCCTTTCTCCACTGACGTTCTGAGTTGTTCAAAGTGTTTCTAAGGATACTGATTGTTAGAAGACAGCTGTCTGACTCTGAGATGAAGAACAGGAATGGTGTGTGTAACATTAGCAACACATTATTAGCTGTTTGATAATGTAGTCAAGCAAAAAGCTAATTATATTACTTCATATTAATGAATGTCAGGACCGTCGCAAGGGCTGTGCCAAGTGTACGAGCGCATAGCGGCTCGCGCCAAAGTAAAGTGACAGCTGACTTGAAGTAAAGCCAGTAAAGTTCATGTTTTTGTCCTTCGAAATATTTTAGTACTATAAAACATAGCTAAAACAATATTGCTCTGAGCGTGTGACCGTGAGTCATGTGCATATGTCAGTCAGTGTGGAATCGCACGCCAAGTTCTGAGAGAGCTTTATTCAGTCCATTATAAATTCTGATTTTGGCCGCCTCAGGAATGGATCAAACCGTAGATATTAGCCTACCTGATAAGGTCAAGTAAATATGCTGGAAATCCGCGCTCATTCAAGGATGTGCATTTTTTTCATGTATGGAGAAGGCACGGGTGCCTGAAGGATTTCATCTGATGTTTTTTTACATCTGAAAACTCCAAAAAGCAACGGAATTGTCAAATATCCATTTAGCGCATGTTCACAGAGGAAAATGGCTGCTTGTTCTCTCGATACTCTCTGTTTTACTGAGAAATCGCTTCAGGCAATTCAGTGAGAGAGCAGTCCAAAAACAAATGCAAGTGGATTCAGACCGTTTAGCAAAGGCGTTTTACCAATTCATAATTTAAAACACAATTTAAGCGTCAGAACAAATGAGCAGTTCAGTTGCTCCGCTGTTAAACTGAATATACGAAGCGAAGCAAGCTTTTTTCTTAAATTTCCACAACACAAACAACAAATTGCTCGTCACTATAGCAACAGTAGACTCTCCGAGCTGGCGTGAGGGAGTGGAGGCGGGGCTAATTTGCATATTCATTGATCCGTGTATATTAAATGAGGCAAGGGTGTAGAGTTACATTCAAGCTATTTTAAGGCATGAAGAAATTTTTTTCACTTGAATTTTTTTTTTTAAATATATCATTTTGGTGATCAAAGATGAGTTTTAAGGGATAAAATAATTGACTACAGGGGGACTTTTACATAATGCAAGGGTTAAACAGTTTATTGGTTGCAAATGACTAAAATGACAAAAATTGCACCTTGAGCTTTTATAAAAGTTGATTGACATATTATCAAGATAATTTTTTTTGTATTTAACATTTCCTTTGGCCATCAAAACCCGCCAGTTGAGAAGTGCTGGTCAACAGCCGAGAGCTTTATCTTTAAAGCATCTCTGAGTAAGACGTATACAAGCAGCATTCCTTTATAAAGTGTTTGAAGGTTGTATGCTAAGACGTTTGGTAATAATTTGAGATCCTAAAGCACTATGGCAGGTTTGTCTGTGTGTATGTGTTTGTCATCTTGTGCCGTTTGTTTTAATGCAGGTGTCTGAAACAGAAAGCCAACAGTGCAAACACCAGCAACTGCAGCCAGGAAGACCAAACCAATGCAATCCCAACATGTTCTAGTCAAGGCAACTCCAGAAACAAATGCCATACGAAAAACAAACAAAGGAACGACAAGCGACAGAAATGAAAGGATCTCTTTCAGAAGTAAACAAACGTAAGTAAAGGAAAGTTTGTAAACTGAAGGATGGGAAGCTGTCACAACATTAGCGGACGTCTGCTGCAGCTATAGACAGACGAGGGTCAGGCCGAACCCCTGCGACCGCAAGCAGACTGTCTGTCCTACCCCTATATCTTTACTGCGTCAGAGCCGTACACGTTGTATCCCTCTCTATAAGTCGCTAAGTTCTGCACACTGTGCGTTGGGCTGGGAGCGGGGCTAAAATTCAGTTCGGCCGATTCCACCTTCAGTTTCTTGGCCTCGGCGCGGGACTTATAGCAAAACTCGACCAGGGCCACCAGCATGGCCAGACCCAGGCCGCCCACCAGGATGTAGAAAACTCCCGCCACGTTGCTTAGGCTCAGCGCCTGCGAGCTCTTGTCCTGGAAGCCAGGGATACGGGTGCAAAGGGGAAGGAGGGAGAAAAGAGAGTGTTAGGGATGCAGGAAGTGGCGAGACGGAGACTCATTTACACATTTACACATGGCAGATATTCAATTACACTTCATTTAAAAAGTAAAAGTCTGCGGTTATTCCATTACAGACAGCTTTAATTACTGGTGCCAGTGATTTAACATCTTATAAAGTTATAGACAGAATGAAATCCAATGCTTCAAATATGAACAGAAGAGCTATGATTGAAGTGAAAGCAAAGTTTTTGGTGGTTTAGTCTTTTTGTTGATCAGATCAACTTTATTTTTCATACTTCTATAAAATGTTTAAAATGCATTAAAAATATATGAATATTCAATATATGTATCAGGTTATTTAATTGAAATAATATTTAAAATATTTTATAAAGAATTAAAATAATTTTTTACTTGAGTATTCTTCAAAAATATATTTTTATATGATCTGGCTCTGTCTAAAATGGCATGAAATCGCCGTATGAAATGTTCTACAGCCATAATGGGTTTCTACCCACTAGCCCTGAAACTAATTGAGTGAATAAGTGAATATTATTAGAGTAAAATTGGCCACTGTAGTCCTTCTAATGGTGCACTATTCTCTCTAATTTGCTGTCCATTTTAATGAACTCATCCATTTTACTGTAACAAAACTCCATTCTAAACATTTTTTAACTCTATTATGATGTCACGCAGGGTTCCTACGCAGTATGATTTGAGTAATTTCCAGGTCTGGAAAAGTATGGGAAAAAAAGAAAACAGTGTATGGAAAAATATTTGTTTCCACTCCAGACTATTTCCCCTATTCAGTTTTCTAAAATATAAAATGAATAATTTATAAAAAATAACATTACCTTTCAAAGGATCCTCATGCTAGGAATATGGTTATTTATTTTCAACAATGTGAATGTCTCAGTTGAGCTTTATTTATTTGTATTCAGTACATTTCACTGTGGATTCTTTGGTAAACCAATTGCATTTCGGCGCAGGCTTTGCAAACAGACTTTTACGATATGGACTCGACAGTAATGCAACAACATGTAAGTAACTGTTAATTCTAATGCCTGATCTGATATTAATGATTCATGTACAGTCAGATGTTCAGTAAATCAAACCAGTGACTAAATGGTCAAGTTCAACTGTTTCTCTTAGTAGGATTGAAAATAATCTGTTATTTAAATAGTGATAAAGAACGCATCCCTTTACAGTCGCTGGAACTGTCAATCAAAAAGCGCGAGTTTATCAGTGACTGAGTTCTGAGTTCGCGACTTTGCACTGTTAGTTATGATGAAAGCATTCGTTAGTGAGCAGAAATTAAGTTGCAATGAGGAGATCGCAGTTTTTATGAGCTCAACAACATGTCTGTGATCGACTACAGTGTTCATCACTGCAACCTTTCATGCCACTATCTAAATTTAATGCCATAGATCTAAATGTAATGCAACACTTTTCACAATTAGTTAACCTTGAGAGCTGTAACAGTAAAAACATGCTAAAAAGTTATTGCAAGATGTCAGCCAATCACAGCAGTGGGCGTTTACACTGAAGTCTCTCAGCAGACACGCCCCTTCAAACAGAGCCCCTGGCTAAAATCAGGGTAGGAAAAACACCTTTTATTTCTAAATTATGACAATTTTTGATGTAGAAATCATCCTAACATGATAAGTGCATCCCAGGGAACATTATAAAACAATGCAGTTCATGACCCCTTTAAATATGGTCTGAAAAATCTACAGAGAGGTTTGGAATGGAATTTTGAATTTGAAAATGTGTAGGAACCCTGTGCATGACATCATAGTGCAGAATTCCGTCGCTGATGTCACAATGTTTCATTCTACAGACTCTGCTTTAATTTTTCTTAGGCAGTTCCATCTTCAGACAATCTAAAAAATAACATCTATATGATGATGACAGTGACATGTTAAGACTACTGTCTTTCAGAGCTGCGGTTTTCAGGTTTTGTTGCAGTTTTCCGTCCAGGAACTGACCTTACTTCCCGAGTCCTTGGGTCCACACTCGCCCTTATCGTACCACCATTTATTTTTGAGTTTGTCTAGCACTCCTGCTTCACTCAGTTTCAACACCGCCAGGTTTACCGGCGTTCTTCTCAGAGAGAATAACATAAATAACATCATAGGCCATGTTATTTTATGTTATTAGATTACAATACATCTTGGCACACAGTAGCACAGGAAGTGATGAAGCCGAGGTCCCATGGAGTATACGTGTGTGTGAGCTCAAACGGGGCCATATCGAGCCACAGACGTACGGATGGGATCTAGCTCCATCGCTTCAGGCGACAGACACATACTGCCCTGATTTCATTATCAAAACACAAGCAGTTACTGTTAATACAGAACTATTGGCACATTACAAACACCCCAGAGCACAATGTGCGTCCTACAGATGAGCAGAAGAGTTCAAAGTCTGTATACAAAAAACAACTGCCTTCTCCTGTTTGTTTCTATGCAGTTATAGTCCTCATTTGCTGAAATACACAAATCATTTGGCAAATATTTCTGTTTTGACAGTAATTGCTTTCTTCTACAGTCCGTTTCTCCTGCGGGACATTTGTGACTTTGGTTGTCGTCGCTGGCCGGCGAGGGCCGTGTCAGGGCAGATGTCTCTGTTGCATCACATTTTGGTTTTCTCTTTACCACTCCTCTGCGTGTCATTGGTGGCTAACCTTCGAGTCCCCGCCCCCGCTGCCACATTCGCCCTTGTCGTACCACCATTTATTTTTCAATTTGTCCAACAGCCCCTGCTCATTCAGCTTTAACACGGCCAGGTTTACGGCATTTCTTCAACAAACCATAAACATCACATGAGAGCGGGCCGCAGGCAGCCCGGGTTAGACGAACACAAAACAAACAGAAAACAAGAGAGAAAATAAGAGAGGGTCGTGGAAGGCAGCTGTTGTTAATGAGGACTTTTGCAGGATGTTTCTCTCTCTCTCGCTCTCATTATTCCACACATCACCTCTGGATCTAATATTCATCATAAGCAAATGGAGGATGAGAGCAGGCCACATTTTTCATCATTTTAAAAAACCTGGTGAGCCCATAATGTGCCCCTCTGCTGCCTGAGCAAATTACTCACTAATATATCAAAATTAAACCAGCGAACACAGAGGAAATCTATCTATCTATCTATATATCTATCTATCTATCTATCTGTCTGTCTGTCTGTCTGTCTGTCTGTCTGTGGTTTTATCTATCTATCTATCTATCTATCTATCTATCTGTTTGTCTGTCTGTCTGTCTGTCGTTCTATCTATCTATCTATCTGTCTCTGTCTGTCGTTCTATCTATCTGTCTGTCTGTGGTTCTATCTATCTATCTATCTATCTATCTGTCTGTCTGTCTGTTGTTATATTTATCTATCTGTCTGTCTGTGGTTCTATCTATCTATCTATCTATCTATCTGTCTATCTGTCTGTCTGTCGTTCTATCTATCTGTCTGTCTGTGGTCCTATCTATCTATCTGTCTGTCTGTCGTTCTATCTATCTATCTATCTATCTATCTATCTGTCTGTCTATCTATCTATCTGTCTGTCTGTCTGTCTGTGGTTCTATCTATCTATCTATCTATCTATCTATCTATCTATCTATCTATCTGTCTGTCTGTCTGTCTGTTGTTATATTTATCTATCTGTCTGTCTGTGGTTCTATCTATCTATCTATCTATCTATCTGTCTATCTGTCTGTCTGTCGTTCTATCTATCTATCTGTCTGTCTGTGGTTCTATCTATCTATCTGTCTGTCTGTCGTTCTATCTATCTATCTATCTATCTGTCTGTCTGTCTGTCTGTTGTTATATTTATCTATCTGTCTGTCTGTGGTTCTATCTATCTATCTATCTCTCTATCTATCTGTCTATCTGTCTGTCTGTCGTTCTATCTATCTATCTGTCTGTCTGTGGTTCTATCTATCTATCTGTCTGTCTGTCGTTCTATCTATCTATCTATCTGTCTATCTATCTATCTGTCTGTCTGTGGTTCTATCTATCTATCTATCTATCTGTCTGTCTGTCTGTCTGTGGTTCTATCTATCTATCTGTCTGTCTGTCGTTCTATCTATCTATCTATCTGTCTATCTGTCTGTCTGTCGTTCTATCTATCTATCTGTCTGTCTGTCGTTCTATCTATCTATCTATCTATCTATCTGTCTGTCTGTCTGTCTGTGGTTCTATCTATCTATCTGTCTGTCGTTCTATCTATCTATCTATCTGTCTATCTGTCTGTCTGTCGTTCTATCTATCTATCTGTCTGTCTGTCGTTCTATCTATCTATCTATCTATCTATCTATCTATCTGTCTGTCTGTCTGTCTGTCTGTGGTTCTATCTATCTATCTGTCTGTCTGTCATTCTATCTATCTATCTATCTATCTATCTGTCTATCTGTCTGTCGTTCTATCTGTCTGTCTGTCGTTCTATCTATCTATCTGTCTGTCTGTCGTTCTATCTATCTATCTATCTGTGGTTCTATCTATCTATCTGTCTGTCTGTCTGTGGTTATCTATCTATCTATCTATCTATCTATCTATCTATCTATCTGTCTGTGGTTTTATCTATCTATCTATCTATCTGTCTGTCGTTCTATCTATCTATCTATCTATCTATCTATCTATCTGTGTCTGTCGTTCTGTCTATCTATCTGTGTCTGCCATTCTATCTATCTATCTATCTATTTATCTGTTTGTTTGTCTGTCTGTCTGTCTGTGGTTCTATCTATCTATCTATCTATCTATCTATCTATCTATCTATCTATCTGTCTGTCTGTCTGTGGTTCTATCTATCTATCTATCTATCTGTCTGTCTGTCTGTCTGTGGTTCTACCTATCTATCTATCTATCTATCTATCTATCTGTCTGTCTGTCTGTCTGTCTGTCTGTCTATCTGTGGTTCTATCTATCTATCTGTCTGTCTGTCTGTCGTTCTATCTATCTATCTGTCTGTCTGTCGTTCTATCTATCTATCTATCCGTCTGTCTGTCTGTCTGTCTGTAGTTATATTTATCTATCTGTGTCTGTCTGTCTGTCTGTCTGTCATTCTATCTATCTATCTATCTATCTGTCTGTCTGTCGTTCTGTCTATCTATCTGTGTCTGTCGTTCTATCTATCTATCTATCTATCTATCTATCTGTCTATCTGTCTGTCTGTCTGTCTGTCTGTCTGTCATTCTATCTATCTATCTATCTGTCTGTCTGTCGTTCTGTCTATCTATCTGTCTGTCGTTCTATCTATCTATCTATCTATCTATCTGTCTGTCTGTCTGTTGTTATATTTATCTATCTGTCTGTCTGTCTGTGGTTCTATCTATCTATCTATCTATCTATCTATCTATCTGTCTGTCTGACTGTCATTCTATCTATCTATCTATCTATCTATCTGTCGTTCTGTCTATCTATCTGTGTCTGTCGTTCTATCTATCTATCTATCTATCTGTCTGTCTGTCTGTCATTCTATCTATCTATCTATCTGTCTGTCTGTCTATCGTTCTGTCTATCTATCTGTGTCTGTCGTTCTATCTATCTATCTATCTATCTATCTGTCTGTCTGTCTGACTGTCATTCTATCTATCTATCTATCTATCTATCTATCTATCTATCTATCTGTCTGTCTGTCTGTCTGTCATTCTATCTATCTATCTATCTGTCTGTCTGTCTATCGTTCTGTCTATCTATCTGTGTCTGTCGTTCTATCTATCTATCTATCTATCTATCTATCTGTCTGTCTGTCTGACTGTCATTCTATCTATCTATCTATCTATCTATCTATCTATCTGTCTGTCTGTCTGTCATTCTATCTATCTATCTATCTGTCTGTCTGTCTATCGTTCTGTATCTATCTGTGTCTGTCGTTCTATCTATCTATCTATCTATCTATCTGTCTGTCGTTCTATCTATCTATCTGTCTGTCGTTCTATCTATCTATCTGTCGTTCTATCTGTCTGTCTGTCGTTCTATCTATCTATCTATCTATCTGTGTCTGTCTGTCTGTAGTTCTATCTATCTATCTATCTATCTATCTATCTATCTGTGTCTGTCTGTCGTTCTATCTATCTATCTGTCGTTCTATCTATCTGTCTGTCTGTCGTTCTATCTATCTATCTGTCGTTCTATCTATCTGTCTGTCTATCTATCTATCTATCTATCTGTCTGTCTGTCTGTCTGTCGTTCTATCTATCTATCTGTCTGTCTGTCTATCTGTCTGTCTATCTATCTATCTGTGTCTGTCTGTCGTTCTATCTATCTATCTATCTATCTGTGTGTCGTTCTATCTATCTATCTATCTATCTATCTATCTATCTATCTGTGTCTGTCGTTCTGTCTATCTATCTGTGTCTGCCATTCTATCTATCTATCTATCTATCTATCTATTTATCTGTTTGTTTGTCTGTCTGTCTGTCTGTGGTTCTATCTATCTATCTATCTATCTATCTATCTGTCTGTCTGTCTGTGGTTCTATCTATCTATCTATCTATCTATCTATCTATCTATCTGTCTGTCTGTCTGTCTGTGGTTCTACCTATCTATCTATCTATCTATCTATCTATCTATCTGTCTGTCTGTCTGTCTGTCTGTCTGTCTGTCTATCTGTGGTTCTATCTATCTATCTGTCTGTCTGTCTGTCGTTCTATCTATCTATCTGTCTGTCTGTCGTTCTATCTATCTATCTATCCGTCTGTCTGTCTGTCTGTCTGTAGTTATATTTATCTATCTGTGTCTGTCTGTCTGTCTGTCTGTCTGTCATTCTATCTATCTATCTATCTATCTGTCTGTCTGTCGTTCTGTCTATCTATCTGTGTCTGTCGTTCTATCTATCTATCTATCTATCTGTCTATCTGTCTGTCTGTCTGTCTGTCTGTCTGTCATTCTATCTATCTATCTATCTATCTGTCTGTCTGTCGTTCTGTCTATCTATCTGTCTGTCGTTCTATCTATCTATCTATCTATCTATCTATCTATCTGTCTGTCTGTCTGTTGTTATATTTATCTATCTGTCTGTCTGTCTGTGGTTCTATCTATCTATCTATCTATCTATCTGTCTGTCTGACTGTCATTCTATCTATCTATCTATCTATCTATCTATCTATCTATCTGTCGTTCTGTCTATCTATCTGTGTCTGTCGTTCTATCTATCTATCTATCTATCTGTCTGTCTGTCTGTCATTCTATCTATCTATCTATCTGTCTGTCTGTCTATCGTTCTGTCTATCTATCTGTGTCTGTCGTTCTATCTATCTATCTATCTATCTATCTATCTATCTATCTGTCTGTCTGTCTGACTGTCATTCTATCTATCTATCTATCTATCTATCTATCTGTCTGTCTGTCTGTCTGTCATTCTATCTATCTATCTATCTGTCTGTCTGTCTATCGTTCTGTCTATCTATCTGTGTCTGTCGTTCTATCTATCTATCTATCTATCTATCTATCTATCTATCTATCTATCTGTCTGTCTGTCTGACTGTCATTCTATCTATCTATCTATCTATCTATCTATCTGTCTGTCTGTCTGTCATTCTATCTATCTATCTATCTGTCTGTCTGTCTATCGTTCTGTATCTATCTGTGTCTGTCGTTCTATCTATCTATCTATCTATCTATCTGTCTGTCGTTCTATCTATCTATCTGTCTGTCGTTCTATCTATCTATCTGTCGTTCTATCTGTCTGTCTGTCGTTCTATCTATCTATCTATCTATCTATCTATCTGTGTCTGTCTGTCTGTAGTTCTATCTATCTATCTATCTATCTATCTATCTATCTATCTATCTATCTATCTGTGTCTGTCTGTCGTTCTATCTATCTATCTGTCGTTCTATCTATCTGTCTGTCTGTCGTTCTATCTATCTATCTGTCGTTCTATCTATCTGTCTGTCTATCTATCTATCTATCTATCTGTCTGTCTGTCGTTCTATCTATCTATCTGTCTGTCTGTCTATCTGTCTGTCTATCTATCTATCTATCTGTGTCTGTCTGTCGTTCTATCTATCTATCTGTCTGTCGTTCTATCTATCTATCTATCTATCTATCTGTCTGTCTGTCTGTGGTTCTATCTATCTATCTGTCTGTCTGTCGTTCTATCTATCTATCTATCTATCTATCTATCTGTCTGTCTGTCTGACTGTCATTCTATCTATCTATCTGTCTGTCTGTCTGTCATTCTATCTATCTATCTATCTGTCTGTCTGTCTATCGTTCTGTCTATCTATCTGTGTCTGTCGTTCTATCTATCTATCTATCTATCTGTCTGTCTGTCTGTCGTTCTATCTATCTATCTGTCTGTCGTTCTATCTATCTGTCGTTCTATCTATCTATCTGTCTGTCTGTCTATCTGTCTGTCTATCTATCTATCTATCTATCTGTGTCTGTCTGTCGTTCTATCTATCTATCTGTCGTTCTATCTATCTGTCTGTCTGTCGTTCTATCTATCTATCTATCTATCTATCTGTGTCTGTCTGTCTGTAGTTCTATCTATCTATCTATCTATCTATCTATCTGTCTGTCGTTCTATCTATCTGTCGTTCTATCTATCTATCTGTCTGTCTGTCTATCTGTCTGTCTATCTATCTATCTATCTATCTATCTGTGTCTGTCTGTCGTTCTATCTATCTATCTGTCGTTCTATCTATCTGTCTGTCTGTCGTTCTATCTATCTATCTGTCGTTCTATCTATCTGTCTGTCTATCTATCTATCTATCTATCTATCTGTCGTTCTATCTATCTGTCTGTCTGTCTATCTGTCTGTCTATCTATCTATCTGTGTCTGTCGTTCTATCTATCTATCTATCTATCTGTCTGTCTGTCTATCTGTGTCTGTCTGTCTGTCTGTCGTTCTATCTATCTATCTATCTATCTATCTATCTGTCTGTCTGTCAGTTTGTCTGTCACTCAGTTGTTCTATTTATATCCATCCATCCATCCATTCAAAAGTGTTTGTGAGTAAATGGAGGTCATATGTTCATTTTAATCTATTAAAAGGCTTTTAAAGCAGCAGTAGCAGCAGTGGGACTATATTTACTGCATCACACACACACACACACACACACACACACACACACACACACACACACACACACACACACACACACACACACACACACACTCTCTCTCTTTCATCTTTATGCTCTTTTTCTTGCTTTTCCACCTTTACTCTCAGCATCTCTGTTAATAGTATATTGTGTGTGTGTGCCGATGCGGATCATTGTATCCTTTTTTATTCTTTCCCTGGTGGCTATACAATGCGCAAAATGCAATCTGTATTCTCTGATGTTAGTCTTACATGGGCTGTCTTACAATTGTGACATTGCAATGCATTTATTCTGCTGTTTTTCATTAAAGAAAATTTGAACAACGTCCAACCATTTGCATCTGTGTTTGTTGTGTGAGTGCAAAGAAAATCAAAACTGACACATATTTCAAATTTAAATGTAGATCGAAGCAAATTGAGATTTCCAGTAGGATGATTTCAGAAACCTGGAGATGTCTTACTGACATCAGAGGGAATAAATGAGAGAGTGAGACAGATGTGAGAGAGACATCCTCAGTGATTCCACAAGCACGTCGCATTTGATGATGAAATGAGAAATACTGACAATGACATGAAACACTTTATGCCGCACAGTGAAAAAGTGCAATTGTTACCTATAAAGCAACCAATTTTACCATCACAATTTTACCATCACAATGTGATGTGATTTGTGAAACAAGAAAAAATGTAGAGCGGAACTTGATTTGATCCAAAGTGAACTGATTTATATAACTGAAGAATAGGTTTGATTGCATATTAAGAAAGTAAATAGTGTCAATTAAGATATCATGTTGACTTTTGAGAAGTTACTTTTACCTTTGATTGGTGCAACATAATAGACCAAATGTTTTTGCATTGTACATACTGCATGCTTCATATGCTGTTTTTAAAAGTGTGCAGTATATATTATGCAGTATTCACATGCACTTGTGTTTTTCAGCCCTATGTGGAGACTCATACCGCTCAGCGTCTTTCAGCGTCTATCTCATCTGTGTTAACTGTGCATCTCTGGGTGTGACGTCGCATGTTTACAGAAGTAAGTTTTTAAAAACTCCTTTCAGATGGCGAACAGGTATATTTTAAAGTGCCCTTATTACGCTTTTTCGGATATTACCATTCATGCAGTAGCTGTTTGTGAATGTAAAATGTCTAAGATAAATGGAGTTATTTTCTCCCAAAAGAAATAAGTTATTCTGAACTGCTGAAACGATTCATCAGTAATTCCAGTCTCACTTCCTGCTCAACCTACCTAGGTTTGTAACTAATTTGCATAATGCCAGCCTGTTGTTTTCATTGGCTGCCGATGAACGATGTCTACTTTGCCCCGCCCTCAAACACTGTAGTTGTATCCGAGACTGGAAGAGTTTGGTTTGTGTTGTTCATGTCGAGAAGACGCTGTTTTCTGCTGCCAAAGCAAATCCACTTTGATGAGATTGATACGGTAAAACCGTTCCTGTTCATATCACTGTATCAAGTGCTGAGGAAGAGCTGAAATCCATATATGGAAATGGCGTTTGATTTCCGACACACGCTGTAAACGGTCGACCAATCACAACAGACTGAGACCTCTGACATCAGAGCAGAGCAGATCAGGCTCTCAGAAAGGCGGGGTTTAGAGAGACCGAATCTTCGAATGAACCGCTTCAGACACTGTGAGAAAAGAGCTGATGCTTCAATGGATATTATTAGAAAATTGAAGTGATTTTTGACCTTGGATGCATGTAAACCTGTTGTACGAGAGCCCAAAACTAAATTAGGAGCCTTTAAATATAGCATAACAGGGCACTTTAAAGGATTCGCCCAGGTATATGTGATATTTCAGGACTGTGAGACAGCATGAAGTTCTGTCTATAGGTGTTGTCATCCATTTTAGGGCGACAAAAGCACTGCTTTTTTGCTGTAGATGGAAGACGTCTGTAATCACTAGCAGCATGTTTATATCTGTCCTGGAGAGTTTAAACGGTTGGGGTCAGAGGTCACAGCGCTGACATCAGTTTGCTGAACTGGCTGATAACATCATAAGGAGGCTATCAGAGTAAAAAATGATGGGGTTCAGGTGGTCAGTAAAATCCTCTCAGGCAGAACTGAATCTCCACACCGGTCAAAAACTGACCGCAGATCAAAACGCTCATTGATAATCATTTCAGTTTACGTACATCATAACAGAGCATTTTTTAATAACTATCTATTTAAAGACAACATGAAACAACACATTTAACTTCCAAAAGACTATTTAGTGTCTTATCCATTGGAATTTGATTGGATCGTTAATTACAATATTTTTCACTTACACACATTTACAAGTTATATACATTTTCTGCATATATGTTTTCAGCATTGATAATAATCAGAAATGTTTCTTGAGCAGCAAATCAGCATATTAGAATGATTTCTGAAGGATCATGTGACCCTGAAGACTGGAGTAATGATGCTGAAAATTCAGCTTTGATCACAATTATTACTAATTATTATTAATTATTTTAAATTATAATAAGATCGACCCCAAACTTTTGAACACTAATGTATAAAATAATGTGTAGTAATGCATAATATTTAATAATAAGACATTTATTTTTGGAAGTTAATTTTGATTTCATGTGGTCTTTAAGAATTTTAAGGAATTTTCACATCCAGAAGATGGCGTGGTGTGAAACGTGCTGATGGTTTATGCAGAAACAGTAAAACAGATGAGACATAATAGTTCATGATGGTGTTAGACAGAGAAGAAATGAGCAAAATGAGACACGTCAGAGAGAAAAGGGTTGGAAGAGTTTACCTGAGCGCTGGGTCTGAGGAGGAAGAACAAAATTACACACACACACACACACACACTCTTACACACACACAGCACTGTCTGTGAGAGCTCAAACTGTGATATCTTGTGGAATACAGGAGCTTTTGTCTTTGAAAAAATTAATAAATAAAATGAAACTTTAACACTTTCTGAGCAAAATAAACTTTTTACTAGGTTTTGTCATTTTTTAAAAAGAGGTCATATCATATCCTTTTTTATTATATCAGTTTTCTTCCTGAGATCCATTTATAAAGTTAGTAGAGTTTTTCTTTGAAGCAAAAACAGGAACATGTTAAATTTATAAAATTAAACAGGTTGTTTTTAGATCAGGAATCTTGTTTAATGCTGTAAAGCCTGACAATCTACTTTTTTAGTTTATTGAACATTCAGACAAAATGTAAAAAGAAACCAAAAAGAGTTTGCATATATATGCAAACTCTTTTTTGGTTTCTTTTTACATTTTGTTGAATTTGTTGAGTATCACATTGGATACATCAGGCTTTTACAGCTCCAAACTGAGCAAAAATATGCAATACTTTGCAGATGCTGATATTTATATGGACAAAAAGTAAGATGAAATTCTGATGCTTGTAATGTAAATCCATGAGATCTTCATAGCAGACTAAAAATCATATAGTCGTTGCTCTGCCAATAATGTCTTAGTAAGATTATTTTTAAATGCTCAGTTTTATGATCAAATCTCTTTAGTTTTAAAAAATATAATGCAATACAATACAATGATGATTGAGAGATGAACAAAGAAACCTTCCTCAAAAGCCTGATGATCATATTTGAGACTCACATTTGAATATGATTTTCCTAAAAAATGATGTATGAATAATAAAGTAAATTAAGTTGCTTTAGTCCAGTAAGTGTTCAGCTTGAACTTTTTCTTACATTTACATAAAAATCAGTAAAGATTTCACAGCAAAAAGACGCATGAACCGCTTTATAATTACACTAAAAGGCCTTTTACTTGCTAAATAAAGTCTAAACTATCAGTCAGACGACAGAAGGACTGTAGTAGATTGTGTGCGACAGGTTTTACAGCAACGTTTTGAACATGTTGAGCCTTAAAAATGAGCTTATCAACTATGATACAGCAGGCTTTATAGGGTTGAAATAAACTTCAGCCACTCTTTTAAGATTCTTCAGTATGTAGACAAGAGATTTCTTTATATATGTTTCATAATATTCATCTTGGAAAATCACGAAATGTTTGATCCCTTTAATATATATATGTTTTAGTATTTTTTCAGTCCCTGACTTTGAGCCCCTCCTCTATTAGATTAAAAACAGCACCTTTATATGTAACCACAAAACATCACTGCATCACAGAGAGTACTGAGTGTGACAACTGAGAGAAAGACAGAACAGGCAGAAGAAAAAAGAGAAAGACAGCAGGAAGGAGCAGAAACAGAGAGAGAAGCACAGCAGGGTAGGTGGAATACTATAACAGCTCTGTGATTGGTCGGTTGTTATAGAACTCCACCCACCTTAGCTGCGATCCTTTGGGCGTGGCCACGCCGTAGCCCTTGGAGTCCAGATTCCCTCCGACCTTCATGGTGTCGCAGGGCTTCCTCTGCTCCGTGTACTCGTTCATTGTGGACTCCAGCAGGAAGGCGTATTTCCCCTTGGACTTGCGCACACGCGCCACGCCCTCCGCTGTCGTTTTGGTGAAGACGGTGGGCTCGGCCGACTTCATGTAACTCCACATTTTTTCATACACCGCGATCTTTGACCTCTATAGGGTGAAAGACATCAAATCAGTCAACAAATATATCTTTAGCTGGAAACATGGGGAGAAAACTAGATAAACTAGTCACTACTAGTAAAATGTCAACTAGAATATTTAAACAAAACATTAAGTATTAGATAATATACAGCTGGTCACTCTCACAAAATAAACCTCATAACAAAAGGCTTTTATCATCCTGAAGGAGTTTATTTTGTGCAAATGATTAACTGTCTGTATGTTTTCTAGCTCATTATGTGCATGTAATTAAATTAAAATGACATTTGAATTTATTGTAAAATGTAATTTATTCCTGTGATCAAAGCTGAATTTTCAGCATCATTACTCCAGTCTTCAGTGTCACATGATCCTTCAGAAATGATGATGATATGATGATTTGCTGCTCAAGAAACATTTCTGATTATTATCAGTGTTAAAAACAGTCATATTTCAGTGGAAACTGATACAGTTTATTTCTCAGGATTCTTTGATGAATAGAAAGTAACAGCATTTATTTGAAATAGAATCTTTTGTAACATGTCTTTGCTGTCACTTTTGATCAATTTAATGTGTCCTTGCTAAATAAAAGTATTAAAGTGGACCTATATTGCCCCTTTTCACAAGCTGTAATATCAGTCTCTGGTGTCTCCAGAATGTGTCTGTGAAGTTTCAGCTCAAAATCCCCCACAGATCATTTATTATAGCTTGTCAAATTTGAGCAAAAACACGCCGTTTTTGTGTGTGTCCCTTTAAATGCAAATGAGCAGCTGCTCCAGAAGAGGGCGGAGCTTTAACAGCTCAACAACAACAAAGCTGGAGAATCTCACGCAGCCAAAATGAGGATTGTCAGTAGGGCTGTCGCGATAACCGCAATATCGTAATACCGCGCTATTTACGAGCCAACCGCAGAGGACTGCAAATACTGCAGCAACCGCGATATTTGCATGTGTTTTATTTTTTGAAAGGTATGTCCTTCTCGTTTTACACTTCATGCATGTGTACTAAATATTAAATAAGTTAATAATGTTAGCATAATGTGTACCATGGTGATTTGTATAGAGGCTCCATAGATTTGCACTAAACAAGCCTAAACAGACATTGAATGTGAGCAAGATCCACTGAGCGCGTGCAGTTACCTGCGGCTGTCCTTCAGGCCGAAACATATATTCGTGAAAAAAGGTTGTCATGTCCAAGGATAGAAATCTCTCCCTTAGCATCGACACATTACTGGTCAGCTGAGCCTTATAAAGTGGCGCTCACAGTTAAAATGATTTCAACAGCTTGTTTCATTACATCGCTCTTTAAATGAATCAGCGTTTTTGAACGTGCATTTGAATGAATGGTTTAAAGCTCAAAGACAGCCCCTTGCCGCCACCGTGTGGCGCAACAATGTACTGCACTGACTGACAGCCTGTCTGGAATGCGCAGAGATGAGTAGTTCTGCTTATACTCATGAAATATCAGCAGAAAATCTCTCGTTTAGTCAGATTTGAGGATCGGAACTCACTATTATACATATAACAATAGCCCCTACGATCTTACTGTCATGTTTATGTTCTGTTATGTAGACCCTTATTTTGACATTCTATTCTGTTACTTACTTCCTGTTTCAACACTCTATTTAGTTTCGTTATTGAATATGACCATGTTACACAGATTATATATATATATATATATATATATATATATATATAATGTGTGTGTGTGTGTATATATACACATATATATTGTGGTAAAACCGCAATTGAGCCACTCAAAAATACCTCAAGCCCTAATTGTCAGTAACGGTGTTCAGCCTTACATTGTTCAAACCGGAGTCGACACTGATGGAGAGACTCGGGAAGAAGTTACAACTTTTAGACGTTTCTGAATGGTTAGTGGATAAATTTATGTAGTTGCTGTGGAGTTGATTCAACTCATCCACTAGCATGTGCCGTCATGTTCATCTTTTGTGTTGAATTGACCCTCGTTTGTGAAGCAGTCCGGCGTAAAATGACGGCATGACAACAACACTCTACTACAACAACTCTTCCTCTTCTCTAAAGCAGCCCAACATGGCCCCGCCCCCTTTGTTGTGTGTTCTCGGGGGCGGGGTTTATGTAAATTTTAGGGTTTCTGATGTCACCAACCCCGGAAGAAGCTCAATTATAGTCCAGCTGTTTGTTGTAGTTCTTAAAAAGCAATTTCTGTAAAAGAAAATATCTCTCTTTGCATTGAACTTTGAGCGTCGTAACTTTGCAGATGTTGTTTATGATCAAACAGCAACATTACACACTAACTAAAGTTAAAAAAGTCAAATTATAATCAACCACCCCTTTAGTTTGTCAAAAAAACGTAGGAACGGTAGTGTACAATTAATTAATTTTATGGTTAATGAAATGTTGTCAAACTAAAACTGTTGCAGTACATGCAGTATATACTTCTTGTTTAGCACTGTGTAGTCAGCTCTGAAGTGTGCACTACTGAGATGGATGGGTGTAATATGGCTGAAAAGTGTGTTAGTCCTGTGAGATATCATGTGTGACGTGCTGGTGTCCCAGTGTGCCTTGTACTCCATCATCTGTGCCTCTTTCATACACAGGCTCAGTCACAAGCTCCAGTATGTGAGAGAAAGGCAGCGGACCGTGACGGACAGCCAGCCCATAATAATGTTTGTCACGTCCAGTCTGGAGCGAAGCGCTGTTGTGCCGTAACACTCCAAAATAAAACATCACACACGCCCACGAATAAACAACACCCTCGACAAACCTGTGCTCAGACACAAACGCCCGACAACAAATGACAAACAAACTCACGCGTTAGTCCAAACACAACGGGACGACTGACATTTACTTATTCCCTCCCTGGGTTACTGATCAAATGCTTCTCGCCAGTATATCAGCGACGCTCTGCAGAGGCATTGAGACAGGCTGCCACAGTTACTGTGATGGGACGGATGAGACGGATTAGACTTTATACTGTCGCAAAAAGTAAACTGTAGGCTATTAATCGCACAGCTCTATATATTCTTGGATATATTCTATCTGACTTTATCCGCATACATACAGTACAGTACACTCACATATATAGCAAATCATTGCTTGTGAAACAATGTTTTGTGAATAGCACGTGGTCACATATAAGGCATGAGACGGGTTGGAAAAGAGAATTAGGTGTCTGTTTTTTATGGCAGAAAGACGGTGAGACAGGTTAGTGCAGATTGTGTGATAGATTGCCGCAAAGATAATGAGAAAATATGGCGGAGAGAGTGAGACAGGTTGGGGGAAACCGAATGGCAGTGAGACTGAGAAAATGAATGTTTTCCCATGTAGACGTGTAGCATCACACCATCTGTGTATGACAACAGGGAGACAGATACCGAGTGAGACGCATGCAGCGCTGCTCAGTTAATTAATGAACACACCATTCATTCGGCTCGCACAGATATTACCCGTCTCTCTCTCTATAACGATCCGTCTTTCTCCCTCTATCACTTTCTCTTTGCTCTCTGAGTAAATTGCTTCTTTAGCTCCTCTCCAGACGGCAGACAGTTTCTCTATGTAAATGTGAGCACAGGTTTAGCTCTAATACTCTTTGGAGTCTGATTTAATTTCTGATCTATTACTGCGATGACTGAACTTTAATGTGCATATCAGCCTGGTCTGTCTGTATACATGAAGAGTTTGGTTACAAAACGCAATAACTCCCATTTTGATTCATTTGAGTAAAAAGGTGTTTTCTTTACCAAGAAAGTGGCAAGATGAAAACCACTATTTTCTGTTTCAAACTTTCACATAGCATCTTTTGGTTATAAAAACATTAAAAATTCAAATCTACATTTTGATTTTATTATAAAAACGTATTATTTTTTCCCCAAAATGCAATAAATCCATGACACTTTTTTTTTTTCAAAATGCAATTAATCCATCAATATAAAAGTTATTTTTCAAATTGAAAATACACAACAAAGTAAGTTGATTCACATATATGACAGAGTCTAAACTTTGCCAATATTTATCTTATATACAGGCATTTTACTAAAAATACATTCAGCCGTCGCTCCCAAAATGAATTCAACGGGTCATCTTGTTAATGTTATAAATTATTTGTCATTACCGATTAAAGAGTATCTGGCGCCACGGCACAGTTAAATAAACACATTTGCCGAGTACATTGGTATTAAAAACGACTTTTTAAAAAAGCCTTCAATGTTTACATTGGTGGAATGGAGCGCTGTGATTGGTTGAGAGCGGATATATCGCGTTCTGCAGAGAAAGGAGACTGGCGTTTGTCACGTTTTGGAAAGAAAGGGAGAAAACATGACAGAATAACACAACGGATATTGCATTTTGCGCAAAATTAATAAATGACTTTTCAATACCGACCAGATACAATACTGATTTTGGCGGAAACTCAATTTTTTTGAAAAGGGCGTTTATCGCGTTTTGGAACCAAACTCTTCATATATATATATTAGAAGTTTAATAGTACATGTGTTCAGTACGAACGTCACGGTTCGGTTCACGCAATCAGCAATGAATGCAGTCACAGGTGATCCACACTCCAATCCAGAAGGGGGCGTGTGCGGTAATGCAACGCTGTTTACTAACCGCCACACCAGGAAAAAGCACAGAAGAAGAAGAACAGATGATCTATGTATAGATATGTACGTGTATTCTCTCAACCAGTGTTTCAACCGTGGAAAGACATCAACAAAACAGCTTGAGAATAATATCTCACGTAGCATTACATTTACCTCAGGCAAGTCATTTAGGGCCCTATTTTAATCCTTTAAGACCTGATGGAGCGTCTCTCTTTAAGAGCCAATAAAAACTGAATCCATATAGGTAGCACAAAAATTCTTTTTGCAAACAAAACCAGAGACGTTTCACGTTCAGATCAAGCCTCCAATATGCTTCTGTTGCGTTGTTTTGCGTTGTCTGAGTAATATGCATTTACAACAAAAACAGCACAGCCGCTAACTGAATACAAATATGTATATTTCACGTGCTCATAACTTCATGAAAAATGCACGGATCATAGAAAATTGCACATCATTATTTAAAGCAGATTCTCACGACTAAAATGAACCCATAATATATTGCGTTGATCACAAGATATTACTCACGGAATGATTTAACATACTTGGCTAAAAACATGTCTCTCATCTTTCCGGGATGCAGTGTGTATCCAATGTTCCCGGATCCATCCATGTTCGTTTTCCAACGTGGAATAACACAAAATAGGTATCATCTTAAAGCTTAGAATCTCATCTTTTTAATGCATCTAATCATTTTGAAAAACTCCTAACGAGTGCTGAGAAGCACCTCTAAACCAGAGTTTACCGCCCGTGGACGCCATCTGGCTGCGAAAAAGTGAATAACAATTTATTCAACTATACTTTGTGCTATCACCACAAAATTTGAACCAGATGCAGCTCACATGTAGGAAAACATCACCAAAACATTTTTTTTCTCTGATCTTATTGCCTTTTTAATTTTCTAAAAATTTAAAGAGTGTTCTATCAAATGATACCTACCTTTTGACTCTCCTTGCTACACTTTTGGAGTTATAAGTCTTTACTTTTGTGTATGTCGCTCAGAAAAAGAACCTCTAAAAAAGCCTTCAGATCTGAAAGGATTAATGATCTAAGCGCATGGTCTAAAGCGTACAGTGCAAGTGCGCTTAGGGCATGTCCGAATCCACTTTTGCTAGTTTATGGATGGAAAAAATGGTCGGTATACCAATCAGAGTCTCATCTCCCATTCCCTTTAAAAGCTTGCACTCAGGGCATGTTGATTTGCTATTTACAAGGCGGAATTTGCAAGCGGAATAACGGAACGCGAACACAGTTTGTTCACTAAACCTCTGTTTAATAAATTTAAAAAAAGAAAAAAGCAATTTCATGTTCATATGTTTTATGTTATGTTTATGTTTAATCATTCTAATATTCTGATTTGCTGTTCAAGAAACTTTTCTGATTATTATCAATGTATTATCAACATATTTTTGTGGAAACCACAACATTTTGTTTTTCAGGATTCTTTGATGAATAGAAAGTTCAAAAGAACAGCATTTATTTAAATTAAATCTTTTGTAACATTATAGATGTCTTTACTGTCGCTTATAATCAATTGAATGCATCCCTGTTGAATAAAAGTATTAATTTCTGTCAAAAAAATCCCATTTATAGAATATGTGGTCATTACCATGCACTGCCCTTTATATTAACTCCTGCATCAAGATACTATATTAACAGTATATACTATATATAATATATATATTGTCATACCACCCTGCCCTAGAATGAATCATCAATCTAAATGCTGATGTAAATCTAAATAAGTGTTAAAATTGTTCTCTCACCCTAAAGAACTCTTTGGTGGAACCGGAATCAAGAGTCCCGTAGGCGATTTCCGTCTGTTTGGCGAGGTCCTCTGCGCTCTCGATTGGCGACACCATTCTCTCCACGGTGAGGAAAGCGGCCAGGTTTGCCGTGTAGGAGGAAATGATGATAAGAGTGAAGAACCACCAAACTCCTCCAACTATACGCCCAGACAGAGACCTGAGAAACAGACAGACACAGAGAAAATGAAGCCCAGAGAATGTACAATTAAACAACTCCACTTTTAAAATCACAACACAAGAATCTAAGCATAAGCCTGTAACATGACTGGTAGTGTAGATGTAGAGTAAATGAAATGGATTTGATAATGTTCAATTTTAGCTTGTGAATCTGACATGCCTTCATCTGATTACTCTGTTTGTTCTGAAGGCAATATTCACATTATGCAGCATGAAATTTCTCATCTATAATATGCGGTTTCCATTTGTTGACACACAATCGTCAATTCAGAACAGGCACAGAGATTGATTGCACCAATAAACATTTATTTAGAGCGTTCTCGTATCAGTCAGTCCTAAAAAATACATGCACACAGCATCAGGACAGCTTTTGCAACTCTGCAGAAGACTAACATATCACAGGCCTTGTTTGGAGACAATTAAGCTCAATGAGCTTCTATTATTTCCCTCTTTAAAGATCAATTTTGTACACTGTAAAAAAGATTCATTAAGTTTATTGGAGTATGTTTTACAAGAAAATACCATTTCAGTCATTCCAGCAATTCCTGAGTGAAAATAGTTTCAAAGTAAATCTACACCATGTTTTTCAGTGCACAAATAAGTAAACTGAAAATGAGATATGTGTTTGATTTCATTTTGCAGATTTTTTCTTTGTTATTTTAGACTTTGAAACAATCTCTGGTCTTACTTCACAAGATTACATTACTTTAGAAATGACTTTACACTATTTCAAGAAGTGACAGAACACTCATTATAAGCTTATAAGACTGCGGCAGTGCGCCTGTGAGACCTGCAGTAAATCCAGAAGAAATTACATTCTTCAAAAAGAATCCAAGATCTCATTAAAAATGCGTCATTCTCTCACTTCAGACTAATCTACTGAACACACCACAAGCTACACTGACCTGGGTTCATCAATAAGAATGGCAGAACACGCAGATACGTTCAAAAGCCGTGGTAAAATTTAATTACCCTAAAATACCAAGGAAATGCATTTTATATGGCAGTGCGCTGCAGGGAACGGAACGCTTTCTTCACAGAAGCTGTGATGACAATAAACTCTTAAAATGTCTATAGAATTGTCAAGCCAAACTAAGCCATTTCTCATTGTTCCTCTCAATAGAAAACAAAACCATCTCTAACACTATACCTCACATCATTTCAACAAAAATCTTGAAAAAAATAAATAAAATGGAAAATGAGACTATAAATAAATAAACAAGCAAACATCAACTCTGTCAGCTGTTTTCTGTATTGAAATTAACCATGCAGGAAGAATTTATTGATCTCTGTTTACACATTATATACAGTGCTCAGCGTAAATGAGTACACCCCCTTTGAAAAGTAACATTTAAACAATATCTCAATGAACACAAAAACAATTTCCAAAATGTTGACAAGGCTATGTTTAATATAACATCTGTTTAACTTATAACATGAAAGTAAGGTTAATAATATAACTTAGAGAACAATTTTTTTTTTTCAGTTTCACTCAAATTAGGGTGATGCAAAAATGAGACTGAAAGTCTCTGGAGCAAAGCTAAATTTTAGACTACAAATGTCTAATTTAACAAGAATTCAACCACAGGTGAGTCTAATTATTCATTACACAGGTGTCCAGCAGACAGTTGACTATAAAAGGGTGTTAAAACCCCATTTCATACTGTCAGCAATGGCACCACATGGAAGAGAAATGTCACAAGACCTGAGAAAGAAAATAATTTCTTTACACCAGAAAGGTGAAGGCTACAAGAAGATCAGCAAAGCTTTACTTATCAGTCAGAATACTGCAGCAAAAGTGGTACAAAAATTTTAAAAAGATGGAGCTTCAACCACCTCACAGAGACGTCCAGGTCGTCCACGGAAGTTAACACCTCGACAGGAGCTTCTGATGAGAAGGCTTGAAGAAAATCATGCAAGCATGCAAGTTCACTGCAGTTATCTAAAGAAGTAGAAAACCAATCTGGGGTGACTATTTCCTGTGACACAATACGGCGTACACTGCAGAGGAATGGCATGCTTGGGTGCCGTCCACGAAAGAAGCCTCTCCTAAAGCCCAGGCACAAAAAAGCCTGCCTAGAGTTTGCCAGGGCCCATGCTGACAAAGATGAAGACTACTGGGACTCTATACTCTGGAGTGATGAGACCAAGATAAATGTTTTTGGAACTGATGGGCTTCAAAACTGTATGGAGTCGCAAAGGTAAGGAATACAAAGGAAAATGCATGGTGCCTACAGTGAAACATGGAGGTGTCAGTGTCCTTATGTGGGGCTGCATGAGTGCTGCTGGTGTCGTTTCATTGATGCATCATGAATTCACAGATGTACTGCTCTATACTGAAAGGGAAGATGCTACCATCACTCCGTGCACTTGGTCGTCGTGCACTTTTCCAACATGACAATGATCCTAAACACACATCTAAAGCCACTGTTGGATTTCTGAAGAAGAACAGGGTGAAAGTGATTCAGTGGCTCAGTTGAGCATCGCTCTCCATCCAGCATCCAGTCTCTAAAAGAGGTCATTCTTGAAGAATGGAAAAAGATAGATGTTGCAAAATGTCGCCAACTTGTTCATTTCATGCCTAGAAGCCTTGCTGCTGTCATTAAATATCATGGAGGCCATACAAAGTACTAGATGTAGTAGTTTTTGTTGTGGGGTGTACTCATTTTTGCATCACCCTAATTTGAGTAAAACTGAAAAATGTGTAATCTAAGTTATATTATTAACCTTACTTTCATGTTATAAGTTAAACAGATGTTATATTATACTTAGTCTTGTCAACATTTTGGAAATTGTTTTTGTGTTCATTGAGATATTGTTTAAAATGTTACTTTTCAAAGGGGGTGTACTCATTTACACTGAGCACTGTATATGCTATTATTTAAAAGTCAATTCAGTTTTTCATTTGTATAAAGTTCTGCCTTTTCACAATACATAATGTGTTAAGTAAGCAATAAGGTACGAGAGGCTGTGCTGTATCGTGAATAAGTCACGGCTGATACAGCACTAGCCTCGAGTACCTTATTGCTTTTATGAAACAGTTACCACACAATACAAATATTAAAGCCTAAAATATGTATCAATGCAACTTTCATGAAGTAAACTTTCACTAAAAGCCTTTCTTCCACCGGAAAAAATAGTCCCTGACCATGAACAGCAACAGAAGTTACATTATTACGCCATTAGATGGTGGCAAAGACTGTCTTTATGAGTCTGTCAGTCAGTATCGAAGACTTTTATATTGAAAAGACTGAATTGTTGTGAACACGAAACACGACGCAACTGACAAATGCTTTGACTAGCACTGTCAGTCACGGGAAAACCCCTTAACTGTTAAAAGGACAAGATATCGCAGCGGACATTTAAACAGATTTTTTTAAGTAGATAGCACCAGCACGGATCTAAGATTTCAACTGCTCCTTCTTCCTGGACTTATAGAGCGAACAGTACAGCTGCTCTAATGAAATATTATATGGAAGATTTTCCTAATAAATTCTGCCCATGCCTTAAGTGTGTTTGGTTTGGCTTTATTAATTCTCGCATTCTAACAATGCAATATTTTTGAGTTCTATAAGCCACATTTTAAATGTTGGGGATGTGGGTTCATGCCAGATGAGAATTATATCATGGATTTGTGATTTACCAGTTGTCAGTGAAGACAAAAATGTGATGTAAACTGTAGGGAAATGCTAAGGTACAACTTCTCTTTATAATCATTCCCAGAGGATCAACCGTTGTTCCCATCAGCGGACACAGACCCCGTCGGGTCGAGCCCTGAAATGTTTCGGATGTTCGTGGCAGACAAATGTAAATGTGACAGTCATTGTTGGTTTGAATGCATCTTTACACTGATAGAATATTCAGTACTGAAAATGTAACTGCCAGCGATGGATGTCATAATGTTTGCTTTAACTTCTGATATCATCTGGCTTCAATTTTCTCTGACTTTCTACTGCCCTTTGGATCAACTTTAACATTGGAGCTGTCTAGTCATGATTTCAATTTATAGCCCAGCTCAGCATGCCATGTGTATTCAAGGCATATGTTTGTGTTGTGTGTAGCTCGTATTGTCATTGCTCTGCTCAAAAAATGAATTTTAAATGGAGACAGTTCCAGCACAGCAGAGACAGAGAGAGATTGGGGGGAGTAGAGCGAGAGCAAGAGCAAGACATTGACCCTATCTAGAGTGTCATGTCCTCAGAGAATACCTGTACTGATGAGAGAGCAAAATCACGCCTTTAAAGGACAAATCTCTAGACTGCCTCCCTTCTCTCTCTCTTAGGATGGGTTGAGAGGCTGCTGAATGAGGTGATAATACAGTCCTTTTGATGCCTATGTGTGATTGTGTTTATTTATGAGCATCTCCAGCGCTGCTGAGCGTGTGCCATCACCATGGCGATGATGTATAGTTTGCGTTGTTTTAGTATCACTGAAGGAATTTATGCAAATCAGGTGATGGTGCAGGATAGATTTATTGGGCCGCAGTTCTGAGCACTAGGTGGTTGAGCAGACTAGTGCGATCCGGCACACTGGGAATGTTCCTGAATCGGCTTGTTAATATTCCAAAAGTGCGCCATAACACTCGAAAAATATTTAGGCCTGAATTTACGATTTATATATTTGAGTTGCATATAAAATTGCCATGCATTTGAATTACACAGTTTTATCATAAATTAATTAATTTAATGTGATGCATTCTTGTCAGTCCGGCAAGATTTCTGTAATAGTACTAATAAACTGAATATGTTTTGAATGCACATTATATATTTATCATCAATAATCAAATTTCTTTCCATTTCACATATTTTAACTAATTGAATATTGCTTGTTGCACACAGATAGCCATATTTTAACCATGCATGCTTATAGTTTTTAAGTGAATACATTTAAGTGAACAGATTCATGCAGATTCTAACCAATTTAAATGAATGCATTTTGAAAATATGATGATTTAAATAAAAATAAATAGATGCAAATAGTTAATATACTATGCCATGATTTGAGTGCAGAATTCTTCATTTATGTATGACTGACAAAAATGCATCACATTAAGTTTATTAGTTTGTTTGTGTTAAAACCATAATCCAAATATATGGACATTTTATATGCAATTTAAATACATAATTATATAATTACATTTAGGCCTAAATATGCACCGCCATCTCCATAAATTGATTAATTACTGCTGCCATTATCACTAAAAATATTTCTTTTAAATAAAATTTCCACAAAAGTTATTACATTTAGTCTGTACTGCATCATTAGTTGTTATGATATTGTGTATTTAAATTAATATGGATAGAATGCTGCATTGTTAGTAGACCTTACAATACTTAAATATGCATGTTTACATTGTTAAAGAGTATTATGCAATAAATTGGGTAATGATTGTGTGATTTAATGCATTATATAATTTAAATGAATGGCCATGAATAGGCAAATATTATATAATTTTTATCAAAAAAATAATAACTGATAGAAAAAAGGGTTTCTAGGGGTATGATTCTCACTTGGGGTTTGAGAGGTCCCCGGTTAAATCCCGGACGAGCCCCCAATTTATGTTAAGCCCCAGTCTAGTAATAGCATGGAGTAACATAAATGAGGAACATAAGAAAAGCATGGGTTTTACTTTTTTTTTTTTTTTTTTTTAACTTTTATAGGCCAGTACACAAGCTTTGGATTTGGGTATTTGCCAAAAAATAACAAACAGAAACAGAAACTATCTATTATTTTAAACTCTACCATATTAGGGCTGCACGATATTGCAAAAAAACTGACATTGCGATATTTTGTTTTTCTGCGATATATACTGCGATATGAAATAAATTCACCAGATTACTTGAATAGCTCTATTTGGAAAGAATTGATAATTCTATAATGATTGGAGTGATTTAAATTACAGTGCTTTATATTTTTCAGGTAAGTATTCAGGTACAGAAAATGAATAATCAAATGTAAAATAACACTGCATAGTCTTCACTATATAAATTGAATATAATTAATCTGTGTTAAAGCTGCAAAAGTGATTTTCTTTTTGTATTTTGTTGTTTGTTAACATTCATGACACAGAAAGCACCAAGTATATTAGCCCGCTGTCACTTTAAGACCGAATGCGCAGATCCATTATGATACACATCCATTTTCTTTGTTTGTGTTACCTAAGCCATAAGCAACTGTGTTTACAACTTTTGTATACTCGCAGAGACGGACATTTTGACAATTCTCAGTGTATGTGTCTGTTCAAGCACAAATAGACGCGGAAGTGAACAGAATTTGTTGTTCACAACTGACAGGACCTAAAACACGTGCAAATGATGAACTTTCTTTCTATTATGGTTAAACTTTGCAATAAATCATTAGTCATTGTGCATCATGTGCATTTCAAAACGTGGTGTCTGGTCTGTACAAATGAATGATCCCTATACTGGGCATTGCACTTCCTGCGATGTGACTATCATGGATGTGCACGTCGCGATATCAATGCTAAAACGATACATTGTGCAGCCCTATACCACAGCCTAACAAAGTAAGAAATAAAACATTCCACTTCCCTTACTCCCTCTCTAATTCAAACCAGGAGAAAATATACTTCTAAAAATAATAGGCACCTACAAAATAATGGCATTACTCTATTTACAGATTGCCTTTTAATACAGACACCATAGGAACAACACTTGCAACAATAACAAAAGAAAAGATGAATGGAAAAAGCAATAGGAAGAATGTTAAGCATGAGTACCAGGCTACATCATTTCTTCTCATATTATATGTTGTGTTGCCTTGCCTCGCCTTGCCTTATTCTATTATATATTGTATGCAAAATCTACCGCCACTTGTTCATGAATCTGTTTGTGTTTTGTGCAACCAGATCAGTGGACAACTTTTCATCATCACATTCAGTTCAGACTGCGAGCTCACATTCACAACTCGAATAAAATATGATTTCTTCTGTCGTCATGCTGTGGATTCAGGAAGCGCTACTCTAAAATCAATCCTGCTGAGACAGACAGAGAATGAAAGTGTTGTAACAGAGAGATATGAAAGACAAGCTGAGTTTGATAACAGTGGAGGAGACGAAGAACAAAAGAATATGAAACGAACAAAAGATAGAGAGACGTGCCCAGCAGAATGGATCCGTGTGTGTGTGTGTGAGATGCGTCCTGACTGGTGTGTAACCTTCGTGCTAATGTGTGGTCGCTCGTCCTTCTCTGCTTAACAGAAGCTGATGGTGATGTGACTGGAAGTGCAGATGATTTAGTGCGGTGAACACACGCATGCAGCGCATTTCCACCTGCCATTTTTCATAATCGAATAGTTTTAGTTTGTATGTTTATATGTACTAAAAAAAGTGTATGTACTAGAAGAACTATTAAATATTATAATAATCACATGCACAAGCCAACAGGCATTTAAAGAGTATAATGCATTAAAAGCACATTATATTTTGGGAGTTGATTGTGTTTTAATGCATTTTATTATTTAAATGTATAATGTAAATTTTATTTTTAATTTTTTACAAAACAAACTGATAAACTATCAATTTTGCTTTCAGTGTTTTGAGTAAAAAAATGTAATCAAACATATTTTATACATACATCAAAATATTATTAAATAATGTTGAAATACAAAAACAATCCATTACTTGAAATAAAATATACTTCAATGTAAATAAAATAAAATATTAAAAATTTAACTGATTTTAATGTTTTAGTTTTAGTTAACTATAACAACTAAAATATATGTGTGTATATATGTGTGTATGTGTGTGTGTGTGTGTGTGTGTGTGTGTGTGTGTGTATACACATACATATATAGGCTTTGTATTTTTGTTTGTTCTCTTTTGTTGTTGATGTCTTCTTATTGTAATAAAACAGAAGGTAAACAGGGTTAATAATAGTGATTTCGTCATTGCAAAAAAAAAAAGAAAAAAAAAGCTGTCTGACATCATCAGACAATACCAGCGAACAGCAGATTATATTTGAAAGAAATACACTTGTGTACGTAATGCATTATAGAGATATTTATATTGCATTATACATTGCATTATAACTTTTGCAGTTTAACATCATTTAACATCAGCATCCAGAACTATTATAATTATAGAAGACATTATAATACTTAAATATTAATGTTCGCATTGTTAAAGAGTACAATGCATTAAAAACACATTATATTGTTCATTGACTGTATTTTAATTCATAATATTATTTAAACAATGAATAAGTGTTTTTTTTTTTTTACAAAACAAAAATAAAAATGTCACTTTTGTCAACAGTTTTGAGTAAAAAATGTAATCAAACAAACATATTTTATAAATATCTCACTTGCAATGATTAAATTGCATCGGCTATATTGTGATTTTCCAACCATTTAAAAATCATATTAGTTTACCACTATATACAATACATAAAGAATTTGACTATAATGCATTAGAGGCTTCAAATAAAGTGTGAGCTGTTATTGAAAGGATTTAAAAAAAAAAAAACCAAGACAAAAATATTTCATTTGTTCAAGAAGAGGTGTGCAATTCTCTCTCTGTCTGCCTGACTGACAGCCTAATTCAAGCTCCAGCGGGAGATATTGATGGAATGTCCTGATGTCAGTGAAGAGAACATGAGCGAGAGACAGAGAGAGAGAGAGAGAGAGAGGTAGAAACCAAGAGCAAACTAAATTGAAGGACAAATGGTCCCGCGTCTTTGCATGTTCACTCACCCCATGTGAGACTTGATAATGGAGAATCAATTTGCTGCAGCTGCTATTTACACAAAGACATTCTCTTGATTGTTTTGTGGACATCTGTGTAAAATTACACTTGCAAAATGTGTGTGTGTGTTCAGTGAGACTTAGACAACATGAAACAGTATTTACAATGCATTTTTATATTTTAATAACAGGGGTTAATAACAGTGATTTCAAGTTGAATTTAACTTTTATAGTGCCACAGTATATTCATTCATTTAAATTATGGAATCGACAGTACATTCGTTTAAAAATAGCTCCATCCCTCTGTATGTTTCATGGGTAATGTATGAGAAAGAAGAAGAAAGAGTCCAGTATAAAGTGTGTGTGTGTGTGTGTTAGTGTACTAAAAGAGTTTCTGTGTAGAAGTGCGGATCAGTAATGTCCTTTAATGCACAGAGCTGCTGACCAGGCTAATGCTAATGCCAGTGCCACGTTTCTGAGGATCTGAACGCTTCTGACACCATTAACCTCTCAGAAATACCCTCGACAGCAGGCTGGTTATCTGTGTGTGCTCTGCAGGTGAAAACAGCCTTTGAAAGCAGCGCCGTTTGGCAGGAACGGTGTAATTTTTGTAGCTACGGGTAATGCTGCGAGCTCCCAGACACAAGTTCAAGTCCTGCGTTACAACACACACGAGCCATGATAGTGCAACGTAAATGTTTCATAAGAAAAGGTGTGAAAGTGTTGTTATAGTAGAACAACGGTGAGATCACATTCACAACTTCACCCACTCGTCACTCTTGCTCTGTTTCTGTTTTTTTTTTGTTTTTTTTGGGGCAGACTTTTAATTTGTGCAGTTCAGTGGCCTCGCCTTCCCCGGACCCCGGACATCAATTTTTCATCGTGCCGCATTCTCCAGCTATCAATAATAAAATGCTATATTCTTATAAATATTCTAAAAATAAAGTGTGATTTTTCTGCCATGCAGCTGCAGGGATGAAAGTTTAATGTTTGTCTTGAAGGAAGCGGGGACGGTGAGCCTGCGGTTTCTTCCTGGATGCGGACGGTAAAGTCCAACTTTAATTTTGTGCCTCGGCTTCTGGGAAGCCCTTAGGTCAGCGCAGACAAAAGCACAGGAATTATCCGCTTTCCACTTCAGACGAGTAAATATCTGCCGTGTGCATTACTAGAGATCATGCCTATTGGAGCTTTTCATGTGTGTTGGCAAACCTGAAAAGATGCGTGGCATGAGCGACCTTTGACTGACCTTTAACTCTTTCACCGCTATTGATGGAATTTTCCGTCATTTATGAAACAGCGCTTTCCCGCTAATGACGGAAATTTCCATAATTTGTGAAACCACGCTTTTCCATCATTGATGAACCTCCACTTTCCTGCCTTTGACATAATTTTCCATCAATTATGAAACAATGCTTTTCCGTCATTTATGAAACAACACTTTCCCACCATTGACATAATTTTTCCAACAATTATGAAACAATGCTTTTCCATTAATTATGAAACAACACTTTTCACTCATTTAAAAAACAATGCTTACCTGCCATTGTTCTGTAATTTCTGAAACAACGCTTTCCTGCTATTGACAAAATTTTCCGTAAATTATGAAACAACACTTTCCCGCCTTTGACATAATTTTCCGTCAATTAGGAAACAACGCTTTTCCGTAAATTATGAAACAACGCTTTCTTGGCATTGACGTTATTTTCCGTCAAAGTGTGATTTTTCTGCCATGATTTTTCCGTGAAACAATGCTTTCCCGGCATTGACGTCATTTTCCGTCATTTATGAAACAGCGCTTTCCCGCCACTGACAGAATTTTCCGTCATTTATGAAACAGCGCTTTCCCGGCATTGACGTCATTTTCCGTCATTTATGAAACAGCGCTTTCCCGCCATTGACGTCATTTTCTGTCATTTATGAAACAGCGCTTTCCCGCCATTGACGTCATTTTTCGTCATTTATGAAACAACGCTTTCCCGCCATTGACGTAATTTTCCGTCATTTATGAAACAGCGCTTTCCCGGCATTGACGTCATTTTCCGTCATTTATGAAACAACGCTTTCCCGGCATTGACGTCATTTTCTGTCATTTATGAAACAGCGCTTTCCCGCCATTGACGTCATTTTTCGTCATTTATGAAACAACGCTTTCCCGCCATTGACGTCATTTTTCGTCATTTATGAAACAACGCTTTCCCGGCATTGACGTCATTTTCTGTCATTTATGAACAACGCTTTCCCGCCATTGACGTCATTTTCCGTCATTTATGAAACAACGCTTTCCGGCATTGACGTCATTTTCTGTCATTTATGAAACAACGCTTTCCCGGCATTGACGTCATTTTCCGTCATTTATGAAACAACGCTTTCCCGGCATTGACGTCATTTTCTGTCATTTATGAAACAACGCTTTCCCGGCATTGACGTCATTTTCCGTCATTTATGAAACAACGCTTTCCCGGCATTGACGTCATTTTCTGTCATTTATGAAACAACGCTTTCCCGGCATTGACGTCATTTTCTGTCATTTATGAAACAACGCTTTCCCGGCATTGACGTCATTTTCTGTCATTTATGAAACAACGCTTTCCCGGCATTGACGTCATTTTCCGTCATTTATGAAACAACGCTTTCCCGGCATTGACGTCATTTTCTGTCATTTATGAAACAACGCTTTCCCGGCATTGACGTCATTTTCCGTCATTTATGAAACAACGCTTTCCCGCCATTGACGTCATTTTCTGTCATTTATGAAACAACGCTTTCCCGCCATTGACGTCATTTTTCGTCATTTATGAAACAACGCTTTCCCGGCATTGACGTCATTTTCCGTCATTTATGAAACAGCGCTTTCCCGCCATTGACGTAATTTTCCGTCATTTATGAAACATCGCTTTCCCGCCATTGACGTAATTTTCCGTCATTTATGAAACAGCACTTTCCCGCCATTGACGTCATTTTCCGTCATTTATGAAACAGCGCTTTCCCGCCATTGACGTCATTTTCCGTCATTTATGAAACAGCGCTTTCCCGCCATTGACGTCATTTTTCGTAATTTATGAAACAACGCTTTCCCGCCATTGACGTCATTTTTCGTAATTTATGAAACAACGATTTCCCGCCATTGACGTCATTTATGAAACAGCGCTTTCCCGCCATTGACGTCATTTTCCGTCATTTATGAAACAGCGCTTTCCCGCCATTGACGTAATTTTCCGTCATTTATGAAACAGCGCTTTCCCGCCATTGACGTAATTTTCCGTCATTTATGAAACATCGCTTTCCCGCCATTGACGTAATTTTCCGTCATTTATGAAACAACGCTTTCCCGGCATTGACGTAATTTTCCGTCATTTATGAAACAATGCTTTTCCGTCACTTATGAAACAACACTTTCCCGTCATTGACGTAATTTTCCGTCATTTATGAAACTACGCTTTCCCGCTAATGATGGAATTTTCCGTCATTTGTGAAACAACGTTTTTCCGTCGTTTATGATACAATGCTTTCCCACCTTAGATGGAATTTTCCGTCATTTATGAAACAACACTTTCTCACCAGAGATGGAATTTTCTGGCTTTCCATGTTTTATGTAGAGGTTTTTCATGTTTTGGTAGGGGGCGCTATTACGTAACTTCTGAAAGAATAGAGAATCTCTGGATCAAAACACAGGCAAAAAAAGAGCATAAACAAGTGATAAAAGCATTGCTTATGCACATGTTGTAGAAAAAAACGTGATCTGATTTTTTTCAGCTTTTTGTTCAACGTTTCTTTTTTAATGAAACTTACCCACATTCAACACACTGATAGTGCTTGTCGCGTCACTGTAGTTGCTAGTAGCTGATTATGTTCAACTGTATCAGCAGGAGCATCACTCAACATCTACATTACTCACTGTTTACAAAGAGCAGATGAGGCCATTAACCCAGCTGAGACGGTGGGGCTGTTACGTTCACTCGCTGACAGACACGATCACACACTCCATCCCTTGACAGTTTTATGAGCACTTAGGCAAACGCCTGAAAATTCTGTGAAAAATTGCAGTTAATGGGCCACTACTTCAGAAAGCTCTACATGAAGCATATGAGCTTGATTTCGAGGCTGTTTTTGACTACACTTCACGTTTTCCAGATCTCTTTCAGTTCTCACCCTGAGCACATCTGACGTGACTCATTAATTAGTGCTGCAGTTTGCTTGCACGATATGGGGGACAAATCCTATTTCAACTACAATTACTATTTAAAATGTGAGTAAAATTTGTATGCTTTTTTGACGTATAACGCGCATGCTCTTACCTGGGTGTGAAGTCGCAGCCCTGCTGCATGAAGGCGCCCAGAGAGAACCAGAGACTGTTGAAGATGCCGAACTCATTGGGGGGCTGGTCGCTGGGCGGACCGTCGGAGCCTTCCTCAGGCTCCTCGGTGTGCCACTCGTACGGGCTGAAGCGGCTGACCAGGAAGAGCACCACGCTCACGCCGATGTAGGCGAACACGATGCACATCCAGATCTCGTAGGCCAGCGGGTCCAGGAAGGAGAAGACGCCAGGTTTGGACTTCTGCGGCTTCTTGATCATGATGGAGATGCCCAGACTCATGAAGGGCTTGGAGAAATCGATCACCTCCTCCCGGACCAGAGTGATTGTTAAAGGGGCCACAGCGATTTCCGCTTTCTGTGGGAGAAGGAACATGTTCAGATGTTGTGAACTATACTTTGGGCTTTATGGCTTTCGTGAACAAAAACAATTGAGAAAGAAAACAGACGCGTATCATTATATTAGATCTGTGCATTCTGCTATATCTGCTAATATTCCTGCTGCTGTCTGTTTCAATAATGTTATTCAAACAATATACAAAAAAAAAAAAAAAAAAAAAAAATATATATATATATATATATATATATATATATATATATACTCATATACACTACCTCTTTAGAGTTCAAAAATACAGTAAAAACAGTAACATTGTGAAACACTATTACAATTTAAAAGAACAGTTTTTTCCCCAAATATTTAAAAATGTAATTTATTCCTGTTTATTCCTTCATAAATTAATGTAATTATTAATTATCAATGTTGACAGTCTTTGCAGCCTAATAAAGTTCAAAAGAACAACATTTATTTAAACATTTTGTAGCATTATAAATGTCTTGATCACTTTAAAATTGTCATTTCTTTAAACAATCTTACTGACCCCAGACTTTTAAACAGTCTTAAAGGTACAGTACCCAAAAATGGCATTTTTTGACCCAGTTTTTTGTTTTCCCAGGACAAAATGCTTTAAAACTGTAGAATACAACATTTTTTAAAAAATGTTTTGATATTGTAGAGAAATGAAGGCAGCAATTTTCCCACTGATCCCGAGACACCAACTGATCTAAAGAGAAACGTTTCTGTCTGACATATTAATTTTTAAGGTCATCAGAACCTCAAGAATCGTGTATTGTGGTGAAGACCCTGTTATATCAGCTCTAAAGCAGAAAGAGATGGGTTGTTAAGTGTAAAGTGCTTTCAGTGGGGCAATTTCACATGAAAAACACGCTCAACAGTAGCTGTACTTTGGTGTCAGCGTGTCCAAACACGGTCTTTACAACCCATTACTTTCCACCATCTTGACTTTTTTAAGGGGTCTAGATGATAAAATACCTTCTGTAAAAAAAAATGGACCAATGCACTTCTCTTTTTATATCACATTTACAGCAGTGAAGCATATTGCAAGTTTTTAAAAGGCCAGGATTCAAGCAGTTGTGAATGGAGATGGTTTTATCAATGACTGGAGGCTCTTGGGCATCTGGGGGACTTGTGTACAGTAATGTTTACACTGCCTCAGTGGTTTAATACCAGTGAAAGGTCACAGAGGAAGTAGGGAATCTTTTGGCCCTCCTGGTGCCTGTAGGAATACAAGAAGCCGTTTCGCTGCTAGATTTAATTAGAGGCCTCCAGCAATAGCGAGAGCGATCCTGTGTTACAGCAAGAGAGAGGTCGGATTCAAAATCTATGAAGCACGTCTGCACCTCGAGACACGGGCGGTTCGATACTGAGCAGGTTTTTATTCAAAAATGCTGTACTGTATTTTTTTCTTCTAACAATCCCTTAAGAATCCCAAAGCTCATAATTAACATTTTCTGCAATTTCACAAGCTGGAACTGAGGACCAGATTTGGCTTATGTAATTTCATGTGAGTAATTTCTGTATTTGCATGCCCTGTAAAGCTTGACTCGGTTGTGTGTGACATCCACTGAATAAGAGAGAGAGAGTGTGTGTGCTTTCTCAGCAAGCCTTGGTTCTGAAAATGTATTTACCATTTATTTTCTCCAGCTGCGTTGCAAAAAAATGAGGAGTTCTAAGCCTTGAACCAAACCCACCAGCTTTTAGATTAATCACAAGATGTCGTGCAAAGCAGAAAAAAAGAAAAATGACTTGAAAATGTTCAGTATTGCAAGACTGTCTACCAGATTTTCCTTCTTTTTTGTGCAAAAATCAGTCCCAATTATAAATTGAACAAAACAACACTAATACTATTACTATTTTTTTTTTATATTATATTATTTATTTATTATATATAAATGTATGGTATATTACAATATAAAATAAACTTAATATCATATAAAATATTTCTTTTTATATTTTATATTAACATTTGAATGTAAAACAATGTTAATATAAAAAGAATATATTTTTAGTTTTTATTTTTATTTATTTTTAGTTAATAGTTTCTATATATATATATATATATATATAAAATTTTCCCAGGCCTTAAATTAATGTAAACTACACTATAAATGTATATATTAAAATATAAATAAAATATTGTTTTACAGTATCATTTATTTTTATATTGACATTATTTAAATACATAAAATATGTTAATAGAAAAATAAAAAAAATGTAATAATTAATTAAACTAGTGTAAATTCACTGATTCCTTAGCTATGTTGTGGATTTAACTTGTGCATGAAATTGGAATAAAACATAAAATAACATTTGCAAATAAAGCAAAGTTCCTATCCCATGTGTTCACGAGAACAAATCGTCACTTCCTGGGAAATTGTCACAAAATATTTGGCATCTCAGAGCAGCAGACAAAACACAGTAAACGCTGTCATGTGATCTTGCGTTCGGAGGCTGGTGTTTGGGAACGCAATCGTGTGAGATGCTTCTGGAGGGAATTAAACCAAATCATTCTGATGACAGACTTTGAATCAGGTGTTTCAGAACCACCAAACCAACATTTGAGATGCTGTGATGTGATCCAGTTATCCAATCAAATCCTCGGTTGAGGCAAAGTTTAGTTTTGTTGCGCATCGAGGGATTCATTTAGTAAAAGTGTTTCCATCATAGTTTATGCAGAAGGTTTTTTTTTTTTTTTTAAGAATTTATGTGCATCTTAGCGTTTCCATCCAGCGTGTTTATTTTTATTTATTTTTTTATGCAATATCCCAAAATGCACATAAAAATAGGTGGATGGAAACAGCTACTGAGAGAACCAGCTCATGAAAGTTATTTGTCATTCTACGGTTTATACTGTATGTTTGTTTTTGAGTGCAGCCAGAGAAGAAAACACGATTATTTCAGTAATGTATTCTTTGTTTTTGTGTGCAGCCAGAGAAGAAAACACAATTATTTCAATAATGTATTCTTTCTCAGTACCCAGTCTATCTGATCGTATTCATTGCAGAGAGCAAGAACAGTATAATTTCTTTTGTTATGGCGCTGTAGATTATGCTGCTGAATGCCGTTTACTTAATATTTTTTATTAGGAAATGAATGAACTATTCCTCTGAATATATGACGATGATGTAATCAAAACAGTCTGGGTTTTGGGGCATATTTTATGTAACTTTTTGGATGAATCTGGCTGGCTGTGGAGTTTTGCTGCACATTTGCTGCATATACCCTGATATCAGTGAAGTTTCTGATGGTTTTTGATCTTGCTTCAAAAATTAATCTTCGGAACACAAATGAAAAAATCTTTTTAATTAAATCTGAGAGCTTTCTGTCTCTCCATTGACAGCTACACAACTTCCACTTTCAAGCCCCAGAAAGGTAGTAAAGACATCATTAAAGTAATCCATGTGACTCCAGTAGTTTAACCTCAATTTTATGAAGCGACATGAGTGCTTTGGGTCAATGACGTGACGGGTCCAAAGGCCTTAATAATAATATAAAACAAAGATATGACATCCAAAGTATGTAAGGTAGTACAACTAGATCTCTTTTATTGAATCCAAAAGGTTTTGATTATATTTTGCTACATATAAATGTGTTTTAAAGATTTTGAAGTGTCAAAATGTCATTCGGTTTAACCGTCCAAAGGCCAATACAGCCATTTCATTTGTGATTAAAATATCTTAAAATGTAATAAATGTATATATTTTTTATTCTGGCATGATTTTATAACATCATATATCAACATAGTGCAAAATGATATTAAAATTATGTGTAGAAGTCGTTTCTTTGTTATGAGAAAGAATGAATTTCATTGATGTCATTCGGTGTAACCAATATTTGGACCATTTTGGATCAAGTCATGCGGTCAGTATCATGTGACAGGATGTGACATCATTCAGACACCTGCAAAGGACCACACAGTCATGAAGCAAAGTAACAAACTCTCTCTTAACTATTTGTAAAATTCATGTTTTCACTTTCGCTCATACGCATGTCCCGAAACATCAGGTCATTCGGTACAACCGCTATAAAACATGGAAAATGTTGTAATATTTGAAAAACTTGTACTAAATATAAAATGTTTGATTGTCCTTTTGATAGAAAACAGTGTTTTTTTTTTACAGCATGGCTAATTGTATATGATCCTGTCTTTGCTAAATAAATAATGGACATTAACTCAAAGTATTTGATTAAGTGTAAAAAAAGGACACAATGAAAGACATGAAACTAGCACTGGTGAAATACACAGAAATATACAGTTTAGTGGTCATTACACAGAAATATTTGAGCACAGACCAGACGAGTGTCTAATAATGTTGTTTAACACCCTCTGGCCTCTCGTGAAAAGGTTTATACGTTATCGTTAAATCTATAAATCTCTCTGGAGGTTTTAGGTTAGGTTAGGTTACTTTATTAATACCCGCAGGTAAATTTGTTTTGCAGTATAAAACAAAACAAACAAAAAACAAGAACAAAATAACAATTACATAATACATATGTTCAAGACTTGTATGGCACTTTTACGTTTGCGACCCTCTCGTGGAGCTCTTCAGACAATGTATCGGTGGATGAGAGTGTGTATTGGTGAAGAGCAGGTTGGTGGATGAGGGTGTTTAATGGGGCAGAAAGATGCGCATCTGTACTCTCCCTGAGCTCATTAACACTCGTCGGCAGGAGCATTTGCCTTTCGCTGTTGGAGTCGCAGCGAGATGTCAGAGAGGGGACGTACGAGTGACTGATTTTATGTACTTGCGCGCTGAATAATGGCGTTAATACTTCTGGCTGCGTTTAAAAGAGAAAACGCCTTAAGCTCTGACAGTATAAACCCTATGAGTAGATGAACAAACGCAGCGTCCATCCCTGACAGCAAACACACCTTCAGCTCTGGCCAAACAGCAGACGCTCCTGCTTCAGGCGGAGGATTAACATATTGAAATTAGAGAATGTGCTGTTGGTTTATAGAAATCAATTTCTTTCTCTGCCTGATTTTCTTGTTTATTTCTTGTTTTTTCTTATTGGTGGGAAATTAAAGATGCAAATTGACTTAGACAATTAAATCAAATAAGTCAATAGTTGCAAACAATTTGAGCAAACATAATCTAACTAATCGGCTTTGTCAGCATGTGAAATGCTTTACAATAAGGTCTCATCTGTGTTATTTTGGTATTTTATATACTATTATAGTATTTATTAATGTTTTGTATTAGCTTGTATTTTTATTAGGGCTGTCAAATCAATTATTTCAATTAATTGCATCTATATGTATACACACGCACGCATATTGATTATATAAACACAAACTTTTATGTTAGATGCGATTAATGGATTTGACAGCACTCATTTTTATATTTTCAGTTTTCATTTTCATTTTAGTCATTTTGTTTTGTGCTTTTGTATTTTATTTTTTATTTCAGTTTTAGTTTTAGTCATTTTATTTCAGTTAATTGGCAATTTTCCTTTAAATTTAAGTTTTTCCAATATGAATATTTAATATTACATATCAATATCTAATATTTATATTTCATTTTATTCCAGTTTTAATTCAATAACAGAAAACGTCTCAGGTTACGTATGTAACCATAGTTCCCTGAGAAAGGGAACAAGACCCTGCATCCGATAGGATCACTTTGGGATCCTATCGGACGCAGCGCGAGTTCCCTCGAAAGGGAACGTCTCAGGTTACGTATGTAACCATAGTTCCCTGAGAAAGGGAACGAGACCCTGCATCCAATAGGATCACTTTGGGATCCTATCGGACGCAGCGCGAGTTCCCTCGAAAGGGAACGTCTCAGGTTACGTATGTAACCATAGTTCCCTGAGAAAGGGAACGAGACCCTGCATCCGATAGGATCACTCTGGGATCCTAACGGACGCAGCGCGAGTTCTCTTGAAAGGGAACTAAATTGTTAATTGTTTTTGTTTTAGTTAACAATAACAACAGCAGATATTAGAATGATTTCTGAAGGATCATGTGACAGTAATGATGCTGAAAATTCAGATTTTACTATATATTCACATATTACTGTTTTTACTGTATCCAGTAAATGCACTCGTGATGAGCAGAAGAGACTTCAAAAACATTAAAAATCTAAGCGACCCCAAACTTTTGAACATTAGTTTATATATGCATGTATGTTAAACACGCAGACTCTTCTCACCCCGTACACCAGCTCCCCAACCATGCCGTTCCAGATCTTCGTCTCTGGATCCCTGGCTCCGTACTTCCCATCCGGAACGATGGAGATCTTGTACTTGATGCCAATGTGCTTGGCAATCTCGGACGCCAGATCCACGCAGTAGCCTTCGAACTGGTCGTTACCTTCATACATCTCCCAGTTCTTCTTCAACATCACGTATGGTCCTTCCTAAACACACACACACACACAGAGAAAGAGAGAAAGAGAGAGAGGTGGGCAGAGATGGTCAAGCTGACCTCAGAATTAAACTGTATTATTAATTACAGGTTTAAAAATAAAAGTTCTTTAGAACCTTGGCACTTATTAATGTGATAGTTCACCCAAAAATGAAAATGATCCCATGATTTACTCACCCTCAAGCCATCCTAGGTGTATATGACCATCTTCTTTCAGACGAACACAATCAGAGATATATTTAAAAATATTCTGGCTCTTCCGAGCTTTATAATGGGAGTGAATGGGGGGCAAGATTTTGAAGCCCCCCAAAAAATGCATCCATCCATCATAAAAATAATCCATTCGGCTCCAGAGGGCTAATAAAGACCTTCTGAAGTGAAGCAATGTTTTTTTTTTTTTGAAAAAATATCCATATTTAAAACTTTATATGCCATACGCCACAAATCGATGCGTACAGTCGTCTGCCGGAAGCTAGTTATTGTAGTTTATGAAGTTTTAAATATGGATATTTTTCTTACAAAACCCATCGCTTCACTTCAGAAGGTTTTTATTAATCCCCTAGAGTTGCATGGATTACTTTTATGATGGATGGATGCATTTTTTGGGCTTCAAAATCTCGCCCCCCATTCACTCCCATTATAAAGCTTGAAAGAGCCAGGATACTTTTAAATATATATCTGATTGTGTTCGTCTGAAAGAAGATAGTCATATAGACCTAGGATGGCTTGAGGGTGAGTAAATCATGGTAAAATTTAATTTTTGGGTGATCTATCCCTTTAAGAACCATTTTCAGCTTTTTCAGTTCTTGAGAGATTAAAAAGTCCTTGATATTTCATTATAGGTTCTTCACATCAGTGTTTATGTTTCTAAATTCTTCAAAACACTAGGATAGATGGTTATCTAAAGTGTTCGATAATAAAAGCAATTTATTATTTACATATCATGGGTTTGTTGGGATATACATTAACTGACTGCATACATGAATGTGTGTACACTTACTAGTACTCTTGTGTAAGACACTCATTACACTCATTTATGGGTGCAATATGTGTTGGTGAAGCTCATTAGCTTTGCGGTCAATAAAAGCTTGACTGACAAGATTAACACTATGAATCAAAACATTTATTTTTAATGATTTCCACACATTTATACAACTGCCTGTGAGAATTATGAGGACATAATGCAAAACATTGATTTACATTAAAGCCATTAGAGTGCAAACATTTAGTCACTGTAATCAATTGGTCAATGATAATCAAATGAGCAAATTACATTAAACAAGTTCATATATTGAAAATCAAATAAAGAGATCATTTCTATCAATTAAAGCAGGAATCATTTAGACAGACAAACAACACATGATTGACATTTACACAAGTACATTCATTTGATGGTCAATTATTTTACATTGTTTATACATTATTTTACATGTTTGGAGGTCAAATTTTCTTTCACTTTGACACTGATATGGAAACTCATTCCTCTGGATATGAAGGCACATGAGAGCAGGATGTAAACATGATGTTTAAAAATATCCCAAGTTATTTTACTTTAAGGATCACATGTGTGCTGTGGATTTACTGTAGAAAACAATTTCTTCTTGTCCCTTATTGTGTTAAAATAAGCACAGTGCGTTAAGAGTGATTATACTTTTAATTTATTTTTGAACAAATGGTTAATTTCTGTATTTTCTATTAAATATAAGTATACTGTGATTTTTTTTTTTTTTAAATTATATATATATATATACTTGTGATTAATTTTTAAATAAATTATTTATATATTGACTAGTAAATATATAAATAAATTATTACTGAACAAAAAGTTTAGAGTAAATATATTTGTAATTTATTTTTAAATAAATGTATATATTTACTAGTCAATATATAAATAAATAATATATTTAAATATGAAAAGTATATTTTTTATGTTTTATGTTTTTGGAGTAAATATACTTGTTTATATTTGTTTTAGATTTATTTTTATATAAATTATTTAGTTATATTTATCAGTAAATATAGATTTTGAACAAGAAGTGTTAAGTTTAAATATACTTGTAATGTATTATTTTTAAATGAATTATTAATGTAAATATTTACTAAATTTATATAAAATAAAAAGTGTTTGGAGTAAATATAATTTTTAAATAAATGTATTTATTTACTAGTAAATATATAAATGAATAATTTATTTAAAAATAAAATACAAGTATATTTACTGAACAAAAAGTGTGTTTGGAATAAATAAACTTGTGATTTAGTTTTAAATAAATTATTTATTTTTATATTTACCTATAAATATATAAATAATTTATTACCGCACAAAAAGTTTACAGTAAACGTACTTGTAACATTTTTTAAAATAAACACATTTAAATATGTACTTGCTATTAGGCCTATCTGAGCATGTCACCGATGCTGTTCATAGATATAGTTCATGAAATATATTTCCAACAATAACTTTTGTAGTATGCATATAGATGCAAACATCTCTTTTTATGTTCCACAGAAGAAATAAAGTCATACAGTTTGGAACGACATGACGGTGAGTAAATGATGATTGCATTTTCACTTTGAAGAGAACGATTCCTTTAAGATGGAATATTGCTTTAATGGGTCGGTTGAGCTGAATTATGACTGAATCATTTGACTAAAACACTCTCTCCACTTCTTTTCTTTCATGAATGTCCTTTCCAGGTGAAAAGTTCATTAATATAAGAAAAGAAAGAAAGAATGAATGAATGAGTGTGTGAGTGGCTGGAATGGCTTATTCTCCTGATCTCCCAGGCTTCAGTCTAGATAAATAGGCTGCTGTCTGCAGGCGTGGAGTTAATGAACGTTACACAGAACGAACACGCCTCAGCCTGGAGTTACACTAATTACAGCTATCAGTTACTCAGCAATCTTTCTCTCCATCTCTTTCTCTCTCTCTCCGCCTGAAGCCCACGTCGCACCCATCAAACCATAAACTCAAACATACATCCACTGTCTATCTATCACAGACACATCTGGATGTGTTGCTTGTGCATCGTGATACGCTGCTCTGCATCTGTCACATTTACGCTTGATCGATTCCAGAACTCTCATTGGATTAATTAACGTGTCTATTTATAGTAAGAATCGCCCCGTTTGTTTGTGCTCACATTGTATAATTACACAGTTCTTGTTTGAAATGGCATTCGCAAGCCATTCTGCTAACACAACAAAAATACATTTAATGAGGAACAAAATGTTTTATTTATTTTGCATTAATGTGGCTGTGTAAAGTGTGCGTTTCATATCGGATTGGCGCAGTGTGCGTTTGCAGTGGATTGTGGGATATCTGAAACCCCAGCGGCGAACACTGCTGAGAGAGGGATGTGGAGGCTGAAGGTCAAGCTCATCTCCATCTATCCCAATGGTGGATCTTATTTTCTCAAATGTATCATTATTTGCTATTATAGCCATAACCTTTTTATATTAAGGTTAACCGGAGTTAAATTGGCAAGATGTTAGAAAGGCTGCATTCATTTCAGCAGTAGCCAAACACACAGATTCACAGTCAGTCGAACCCCTTTGACCTAAAATATTTACATATATAATTAAGTAATTAGTCCCTATGAGATTTTAAGTTAATTTTAAAATAATTTAGCAACACCTACAGTATGCATGCTCGCATGCATTTACACCGTCGCAATTATCGTGATTTCGAAATGGCATTATGTGACGTATGTCAAATGAATCTGCAGTGGTCAGGTGGTACAAGTAGGAGCTCTCAGAAAATTCCCAGCTTAAAAGTTGTAATTACGAGCTCTACTGGGATGTGAACGCTTTAATTACGTTAATTACAACATGTTCTCTGATGTCAGTCACATGACATGCAGGTAAACCAATAAAATATTTAATCTTTTTTAGAAGTTTTTTTTTTTTTTACTGTTTATTTAATTTTACATTTACGATTTAATTTAATTTAGGAAATAATTTAGGAAATTTAATTTCATTTACGAAATAATTCCTTTTTGTTTCCTTATTGTGCATAAGTGAATAAAAATTGTTTAGAATAAATATACTTTTCGTTTAGTAAATATTCTTGTAATTTATCCTTAAAGGTGCAGTATGTAAGATTTCTGTCCACTAGAGGTCACTAGAGGCCTATTCAAAACAAAGGCGTAGCTTGATGACGCCAAGTTTGAGCACAGAATCTTGGGACATGTGGTCTTCACCTCACAGCCGGTGGAAAAGAATCGGGATTGGACTCTGGCAGAAATCATGTTCATGGATGCGATTATTAACGTTACTGTAGTGTGAAGCAGAGCAGGAGCGAGTGTTGTGGAGCTGAACGAGGAGCTGGAGCGATTGATCAACACACGCCTCACGAGCAGCGGGACTTTTATTATGACACAGTCGCCGGCGCCGCTTCCGGTTTTCCGGTCATGAGTATGAGGTAACTCAGCTCTGTTTATCATATTAGATACATTTGAGTAAGAAAATAATGTTATAACGTTACTCTGTGCGTTCGCTCGGCGGCTGCTGTGAGACACTGTTACACACTGCAGTAAGATCGATCGATTTTACAATATCATATTAAATGCTGGATGGCTTGTGTTGATAAATGGCATGCAATTAATTTTAAAATGTATTGTATGATGGAGAAAATGCTGTATTACTGTTACTAAAAATAAAGCTGCATCTGATTATGCTATGTTAGCTACTTCACAAAATAGTGTTTTTCTCTGAGGCATGGTAAAGCATGAGACTCGCAAAACATCAAGAAAATTATATTTAAACAATAAGACTAAACGTGTTGAGCTATATAACAACAATTAGTTTTCTGTCTATAAATATATCAAAACAGTTAATCAAAACATGTAAATATTAAAGCGTCTTTGGTGTTTCCATGGTTTCTTCAAAATAAAACCAGAAACCGAGGGTAACGCGGGTATGACGCAATTGACAGGCGACTCCTCACACGTCCCGGAGCCTTGGTTAAAATTGCAATTTTCTCACGATTTACAAATAGTTGCAAACATTTGGGATATTGTAAGTACTCAAGTGAACAAAATATATAACACTGGCCTATGTTACTGCAAAATCTTACATATTGCACCTTTAAATAAATCATATTTACTGAATGAAAAGTACTTTTAAATAAAAGTAATTTTCTTGCATCTTTTAAATAAATTATTTTTAAAATATTTTTACTAGTAAATATATATTAACCGTTTATTTATAAATAAGTATATTTACAAAACAAAAACTTTTTAGAGTAAATATACAAAAATATTTAATTATATATTTACTAGTAAATATATAAATATATCACCAATAAAATAATAAAAGTAAAGTGTGCAGCACAACAAATGATGAAAATGTGAAATTAAACTTTGAAACTATAACATATTATACATGTTAATTGCTATTACAGTATCTGTAGTTACTGAGCATGTCACCGACGCTGTTCATAGATATAGATCATGAAATATATCTCCAAAAATAAACAGCACTTCCATGCATATAGATGTTATACATCTCTTTTTATGTTCCACAGAAGAAAGAAAGTCATACGGTTTTGAACGACATGACGGTGAGTAAATGATGATTGCATTTTCATTTTAAAATGAACGATTTCTACTATAAGTATTAATAACCTGGAATATTCCTTTTAATGACAGGGTATGAATTTTAGTTAATATATTGGATATTGGTTAATATAATATTAACCTAAATGACATCAGCTGAGAAGGACAGCTGTTTCAGAGGTCAGAAAAGTTATGTTAAAGTGATAGTTCACCCAAAAATGAAAATTCTGTCATCATTTACTCCCCCTCAAGTTGTTCCAAACCTGTATAAATTTCTTTGTTCTGTTGAACACAAAGGAAGATATTTGGAAGAATGTTTGTAACCAAGCAGATCTTGCTCCCATTGACTACCATTGCATTTTTTTCCTACTATGGAAGTCAATGGGGGGCGAGATCTGTTTGGTTACAAACATTCTTCCTTTGTGTTCAGCAGAACAAAGAAATGTATACAGGTTTGTATAAATTACTCCCCCTCAAGTAGTTATACACCTTAAATGAGTAAATGATGACAGATTTTCCATTTCATTTTTGGGTGAACTATCCCTTAACAGTAAATACATCAGTGTAACAGCACAGAATCTAAATCAAGCTGTTTCGTCTCAGTTTTCTGCAGTTAAGTCTGATCATCAGCACACACACACTCACACACTTCAGCAGCCACTATGTGTGTAACCAAGGGTAAAATCCTCACCAGAAGCAAGAGAGTGAGAGACAGCGAAAGAGATCAGGCCTTTATATTCTTTGCAAAGGCCGTGACTTGGCGTAAAAAACTATTTGGGAATGCTGTCACCGTGACACTGTACACTAGTTGCTTCCTGTAGGCTGTATTTAGAATGGAGATTCTACAAGCTGTGTCACAAACGTTTAACTAATGTGCTTGAGGAGTTTTGAAGAATTAAATTGGACATTATGGCCGCATTTACATTACATGGTTCAAATGACCCAATTCCGATTTTTTTTTTTCCTCCCATGCGGCACAGATTGGATATGACCCACGAAAAAAGCACATGGATTCTGATATTCTCTGATTGTTTTCAGGCTTCATTCATATGTGGAAATAAATCTGAAATGAATCGGATACATGCATTTTCGTCTGACGTGTAAGCCAATAGATCGGATATTCCCATCAATGCGAGTCGTACTTCATTGAAAAAGCGGCGGTGGAAAATGACGTCAACTCAGATGGACACCAACCTCAATCACATGACTCTTTTCAGTGGCGCAATGGAGCATGAAAGCTCAATCCAATGTTTTGCAGACCTTTAATGATGGTGTGGAAAGCAAAAGCTCTGCATCCATTGCTTTTCCGAGTCAGTACTTCTACAGTACCTTGGGTTGTTTCGCCAAGCCCAAGTGTATAGTGTAAATGCAGATATCGGATATGGGTCACTTTTAAAAGAAGATGTAAGCTATAGTCAACAAATCAGAATTGTGCATTGTGACCTGCAGTGTGAATGCGGCCTAAAATGTAGTCTCAATTCAGTTTTGAATGATGTATGATCCTGATGAATGTACAAACAGTCTAACATGCTTGCATTTCAAAGATTCAGGGCTTTTTTGTTAGTGGATCATATCACTGTCACATGAATTCAGGGAAAGAGACTGTTTGCTTCAGGATTATTATCATTAACTACAGCTAAAAACATTTTTGTTACTTGTTGAAATAATAATAAAAAAATTGTTAACAGAAAATAAACTAATTAAAATATATATATATAAAAAAAAAAAAAAAACTATAACAGTATATCAGTGCTCCTCATTGTGATGAAGATCATCCTCCAGTCACCATAAACACAGAAAACACCATCTCAGGTAACCAGACCTCCATGAAACACAATCCTCTGACTTTTTCAGGACATTTAAAGGCAACATAAAATCCATAATGTGCCATAATGCTCTAACTTCCATAATTTTAAAGTGAATTATATTTATGTTATAGGGTTTGATTTAATCATTTGCTATGATATTATTGGTTAATATTATTTTTCCCCACCCATGCGGCCATGATTATGTCAGCAGAAAAGTCTATAAAGTTATTACATTTAGATAAAAGATTTAAAAACATTTTTCTCTTTAGAATAACGTGCACTAAATTGTGGCAACATTTATATATACAAAAAAAAAAACATTTTGTTTTTTACATGTTCCTGGTTTTATATATATTTAACTGCTGTAATATTAAATATTTCTGAGTAAACCTGAATATCATTGGGAAATAATTAATGGTAAGGCTTGATTTTATTCATCTGGATTTTATAGGATCATTGCTATTAGGCATGCATGATATATCCACCACCATATCCATATTCATTTTTAATGTTATCGTTATCGGCCCAATAAGAAAATTTGGCCGATATATTAAAGCCGATAAATAATGGATTATTTCCTTCAGCTGAGACACTTGTTCAGAAGCGCACTGTTCATCATGATGGTTTTAAATTGCTTGAAATATGATTGAAATCACTTCAAAAAGGAAAATTCAGTTAAGTGCAACATGTGCAGTGCAAGTCTGTCATTTAGGCTACATGATATTATAATGAAAACATTATAATTGTGTGATTGGGACGTGGATTTTAATGGTGAGACTTTTGTATTTGTAATCAGGCTCTCAAAAATTATATAAAAATTGGGATTTAGATTTATCGGCCAATATATCGGTTATCGGCTTTCAAATATAGAGAATAATCGGTATCGGCCAAAATTTTCACATCGATGCATCCCTAATTGCTATTATTGGTTTGTATCAATGTCCATGTGACCTTGTTTATGTTAGCAAGAAAGTGGTTGCTTAGGCGGATAAAGTTATTATATTTAAAGATTATAAAATCAGATGATATCGTACACAATGAGAGCAGGGACATTTGTTAAGAAAGTGACTTGGGTCAGTTTCGATTTCATGATGCCTTTAAATGCCAACTGTGTAATTCATAAAGCATGGGCAAGCAGTCACAAAAAGACAAAATGAAATACCCACAAAGCTGCTTTTTACACCCTTGGCATTGCACCTCAGGTACGTGGGATGAATGTTACTGAATCTTTAACACTGCAGTCCCAGCTGAAGGAGTGTCTGAAAACAGCTGAATCATGCGAGAGAGGGGTTACACTATCTCTGATGTCTCACGGTTGTCTCGTCCTCTTCTCTCTGCTGCTCAGTGTCTGAACAGCGGATTCTTTAGCAGTGATGGAAACGATGATGATCCTGCAGAGGTAAAATTCTCCATCGCCTTAAAAAGCGCACGGCAGAAAAGAAAAGAGAGAGAAGGAGAAAGAGAGAGAGAGAGGAGGAGCCTGCTAAGGTATAATTTTCTATCGCTCTTTTCCCTATTTAAACCCTTACAGAATTTACCATAGTAACCATAGTTTCCGCCAAAATACCATTGTTACTACAGTAAAACTGGGGCAGCTTTAAGTCAAAGCAATTAGAAAAGCTTCACACATTGTAATATTTTTAAAAAATCAAAACTATTTTTATAGCACTTAACATATACATAAATTCAGCCCAAAATACTGAATATAAGAACTTTCAGAAAAAAACAAAACAAAACAATAATGACATTAAGACATTAAAACTTAACATTAAAAATAGGAAATATGAAATACAAATATTAAAAACAGTATATGTAATTTTTATCTTATGTGCTATGTTCTTTTGATTCTAATGTTGAGATTTTCATTAAAAACAGTGACTGAAAAGTAGGGTTGGGAATTGGAAAGGATACTTAAGGTCGGGAAGATTAGATTAGATACTTGTTATAAAATTAAAATTTCTATTCCACTTATTGATTTCTGTGTGCGCATTTTAATGTGATTTTAAATCATTCAAGCCAAAAAAAAGACGTGAAAGAGGACTCAATTCGGCATGCGAATACTGAATTGAGTTCTCTTGCATCTTCTTGCACTTGAACATAGAAATACACACAAAATTGTCAAAATATCCTCGTAAACACAGTCAGTTATGGCTGAAGTGAACGTAAACAGTTGAGAAAGAAAATGCATGTGTAACAGTATATTGGATCCGTGCAGCTCTTAAAGTGACAGCAGCCTAATAAACCTGCTGCTGTCTGTGTCATTACTGTTAATAAAAAACAAAAGAAATTCACTCACTGATCTTGACTGAATAACTTTTGTAACTTTAATAAGGATTAATCTATATTTATAAAAAGAAACCTATGCAGTGTTATTTTGTATATGATTTCAATTTCTGAACTTTGTTCAGTTGTATTTATTTGTGCTATTGCTAATTTGCTTATTTGTTCTTATTGTATTACTGACAGTTTTTTACTTTTGTTCATGATATTCAGCTGCAACAGAATGTTTTGACAGAATAAATATGTTTGATATATATTTTTTACCATATTGGAATTGAAACTGGGAATTGATAAGAATAAGAATTGATAAGCAGAAGCAGAACTGGAACCAGAATTGCTACATTTTAAACGATACCCAACCCTACTGAAAAGATTTGTGTTCAGATGCATCTTTTCTGAAATATGAATGCCTGGAGTTTGTCTGATTTCAATTGCTAAAGAGTTCTGAATTTTTAGGGTTTTTTTAGCTGTGAACTTTAAACTGTAGCTGTTGGAGAATCAGAGGTCAGATAGCGCCTCAACTTTTTTTGTTAATGCCCCTGACTTTAATGTAACTTTTAGCTAGTTTAAAATAATCTGAGCCAGCAAGTGGGTGGCTCTCATGGTCTTGGCAGTGACCAGTGAGCTTCTTCTGTGCGTGATATGGCATTCCTGTAGCTTAAAACAGTAGAGTCAAGGTCATGGGTTTCATTGCCAGAGAATGCATGACTGCAGTGAAAGATTTTTTGGGTAAATGCGTCTACCAAATGCATTAATGTAAATGTAAATGTTCTCAGGCTAAAGAATTGACAGCGAATGCAAAGTCATATAGTGTATCTGAATATTCGTATATACATTCATTCTATTATAATTGCTTGCATGGTGCTCCTGTTCGTATTTCAGCAATCCGTGACAGAATAGGATGGAAATGTCAAAGGCAGTCATTCAGACTGTCATCTCATCCATTATTAATCGCTGAGTGTGACAGACCTTCAACGTTTCAGCAAAAACAGTCAGTAGGTGTGACACCGCTGCCCAAAATCAAGGTGTTTTGAGTCAGCTAGTGGGATGTCGCCTTAACAATAACTATGGTGATTTGTTGGAAACAATGATTACCATGGTGCTTTTTTAAGGGAAATTAAAACATCAACCTAGTACACATATGTAAATTCTTTCTTCAGTGTAACCCCCTTGTTCCCTTCTGATAAATGAACTAATGCACCATCAGCTCTCTCTCTCTCTCTCTTTCACTGGCTCTCTTTCTTTCCTTGTTCCTCTCACCAATACAGTCAGTAAGCAATGCAAGTAAGTTTTATTCAAGTATGTCTAACTGATGAAATATGTCTTGCTCCCTCTAGATGGCGCTATATGTATAAGACTGCAGATGTGGGTGGTTGTGAGTACATTACCATTATAGTCGTGACGATAACTGTCCTGTTCTCCATAGCGGAGTCGTTGCCCATTGAAAGCTCATTCTGGACCAGAACCAATTTATCCAGGTCGTTCCAGTAACCGATCTGCAGATGATAGACGACGGAGTAATCAATCCAGTGTATGTGAGCTTCTGGGTGAAATTACGGTGTGTATCTGTATAAATGTTTGTTTGTGTGTGTCTAAATGCATGAAAGTGTTTTGTGTGTCTGACCTTGCGGGGGCCGTTACTCTTTAGCTCAAAGACGTCCATGGTGTAGTTGACTCTGCGTCCATAATGATCAAACTGGATATTCCCAGTGAGACCCTGGATTCTCACCTTTACACACACACACAAATACACAAGGAAGTATTGGTAAGCGAGAACACATCCCTTTTGCTAAGCATGGAACAAAAAGTATCATTTGTAGCTACAGTTTATTTTGCAGAGTGGATTAAACCTTTAAGATGAGTTAAAAGTAGTGTCAGAGTAATTAAACAGCTTTGACAGCTAGTTTATGCAACATCCTTTGCATCTTGCAGTGTCATGGAGTCCCGCCAACTCCCACCTGTCATAGAATCCTGCACGCTCTTACCTGTCATATAGACCCCCGCCCACTCTCACTTTTCAAACAGTGTCCCACCCACTCCCACCTGTCGTAGAGTCCCGCCCACTCTCACTTTTGAAACGGTGTCCCACCCACTCCCATCTGTTGTAGTCCCGCCCACTCTTACCTGTCATATAGATCCTACCCACTCACTTTTCAAACGGTGTCCCACCCACTCCCACCTGTCGTAGAGTCCCGCCCATTCTCACTTTTCAGATGGTCTCCCGCCCACTCCCACTTTTCAAACAGTGTCCCTCCCACTCCCACCTGTCATAGAGTCCCTCCCACTCTCACTTTTCAAAAGGTGTCCCACCCACTCCCACCTGTCATAGAGTCCCGCCCACTCTCACTTTTCAAACGGTGTCCCACCCACTCCCACCTGTTGTAGTCCCGCCCACTCTTACCTGTCATATAGACCCCCGCCCACTCTCACTTTTCAAACAGTATCCCACCCACTCCCACCTGTTGTAGAGTCCCACCCACTCTCACTTTTCAGAAGATGTCCCGCCCACTCTCACCTGTCATTGTGTCCCACCCACTCTTACCTGTCATACAGACCCCCTCCCACTCTCACTTTTCAAAGAGAGTCTCTCCCACTCCCACCTGTTGTAGAGTCCCTCCCACTCTCACTTTTCAAACGGTGTCCCACCCACTCCCACCTGTCATTGTGTCCCACCCACTCTTACCTGTCATATAGACCCCCTCCCACTCTCACTTTTCAAACAGAGTCCCACCCACTCCCACCTGTCGTAGAGTCCCCTGCTCACTCTCACCTTTCAGATAGTGTCTTCCTTACTTCCACCTGTCATAGAGTCTCGTCCATTCTTACCTGTCAGACAGCACCCGTTGTTGAGTCCTTCCCACTTCCACCTGTTGTACAGACTCCTGCCCACACTGACAGTTCAGTCAGCATCCTGCAGTTTTACCTGTCTTAGAGCCCACCCACTCCCAGCTGTCCTATAGTCCCACACTCACCTTTCAGACAGTGCCCTGTCAAGTCTCAGCTGTAGAGTCCTGCCCAGTGTCAATTCATACAGAGTCCTGCCCACTCCCACCTGTCATACAGATTCCCTCCCACTCTCACCTGTTGCACAGAGTCCCACCCACTCCCACCAGTCATACAGATTCCCTCCAACTCTTACCTGTTGTAGAGTTCCACCCATTCCCACCTTTAATACAGAGTCCCACCCAGTCCCACCTGTCATACAGATTCCCTCCCACTCTCACCTGTTGTACAGAGTCCCACCCACTCCCACCAGTCATACAGATTCCCTCCAACTCTTACCTGTTGTAGAGTTCCACCCATTCCCACCTTTAATACAGAGTCCCACCCAGTCCTACCTGTCATACAGATTTCCTCCCACTTTCATCTGTTGCACAGAGTATAACAGGTGGGAGTCCCACCCACCCCCACTTGTTATATAGTCCTGCCCATTCCCACCTGTCATACAGATTCCCTCCCACTCTCACCTGTTGTACAGAGTCCCACCCACTCCCACCTGTAATACAGATTCCCTCCCACTTTCATCTGTTGCAGAGTCCCACACACTCCCACCTGTTATACAGATTCCCTTCCACTCTCACCAGTTGTACAGAGTCCCACCCACTCCCACTTATTGTACAGAGTCCCGCCCACTCCCACCTGTCGTACAGAGTCCCGCCCAATCCCACCTGTAATATATATATAATAATATATATACAGTAATGCTCACTGTGACCTGTTGTATAGATTCCCGCCCACTCTCACCTGGCTCACAGCATCCCATTAACTCTCACCTGTCTTCCACAATCCCACCCGCTCTCACCTGTTTCAGAGTTCGTTCCATGTCGATGCCCTGATTCCAAGGAGCAGCTGGGTTGGCCAGGCAGTCTCCAGCGTTGCCTCTACGAGAGATGTCAATCTTCTGTCTGCGCAGATTTCGAAACGCCTCCGCCATCACTAGCACTCCATCGTACGTCAATGATGATGTGTACTGAAAAAGTAAAAGGAATATTGTGTCTTTATTCACACTACATTACCCATGCTTCCTGTTTATAGTCACATTTCAAATGTAATGCTGAGCCTTCTTAGTGCATAAAGTAGAGGTAAATGCAACAGAGAGGGCATTCTAGGTGAGCACATCGATTATTGCCTCCGCCTGCTTGCTAGTAAGGCTGTGTGCGTAATGCAATGTGACATAAAACTGCAATGTAGCAACGCCGCTACTTGTTACTGGAAAAGCTATTTAGCTGTAAAGCAGTACAGATTGTTGCTACACAGCAGTAAAGATTCGGAGAGATTGCTGGGGAAAGCAGTGCAGGGATCTCATCGTTTTTCTCTTTATGAGGTTCCACCGGCGGTAAGAAAAAACGTTCAACCTCAACAAAGATCAAAATGGATCTTCATCTCTTATTTCCATAAACAAATACAAAAGCATGCTACTTGCATGAGTAAACCCGGCCAAATAAGACAGAACGAGTTTCAGCGGCTGGGTCTGCACTGACACGAGACATTATGAATGAACTTGATCAGCGGAAATGAAGATTTATGGTTGTTGCAGAGGCATAATAACATCCAATTAACATCGAGGGAAAGACAGAAACAAACAACAATCATTAAAGGGGGAGTCAGCGAGTGAGATGCAGAAAATCAAAAGCAAGCAAGAGATGGAGGTAGTCAAGGCTCTTGCCTGTAAAGTGTGCTCTAATGAACCCGTAAAGATTGGTTTGATGTTCCTCTGATTTATAGCAGGTACTGCAGGGTGGAAGTGCTAATCAATGGGAGTAGAGAAGGATCTCCATGTTATCAACCGAGGGGAAAAGCAAAGTTTTTGAGCTGAGGACAGCACAATGAGGTGAGATTATGCAGCAAAAATTGTCTTAATGAGCAGATTCGTATTGTTTTCCAGTTAGGGAGAACTGTAATGTTTTGAGCAGTGTCAGCGTTTCACTCACATTTGGTTCTTAAAAAGTCTAAAAATATTTATTAATTTTTTCAATGTTTTTTTTCCCCCCATGTGCTCCTCGGAAAAAAGCAAATGTCACTTTCTCTCAAGGCTGTTAATTTGTCTCTTGGATAACCAAATTGGCTTCCCAGTCATTGAAACAATGTAAACATTGACTTTATTTCACACATTCCCCAACAGACGGATTAAAATGTGGCTCCGGCTGCGGTCTGTCATGGCGTAATTGACTTAAATATTGCTGGGCAGCTGCTTGTTGAATCTCATTGGCTAAAGCTTGACAAAGAATGTGCCCAGTCACAGTTTGATTGGCTAAACATCTGTGACTGGAATTCTGCCACATGTGTCCGACAATATTATGGCATCAGAACTGCGACCTGATTTAAACCATCCTGCTATTTGCTGCACAAAGAAGGACTATTTCAAAACACACTGTTCAAGTAGATATGGAATTATTCTGCTAATGTATTCAATAGGGGTGTGATGAGATCTCGTACCACTAGACCTTGCAAGATTAAAATGTGGTGAGATTTCTCATCGAGATGAAAAGCTGTCTTGTGATTGCTATGATGGAGTGTGAGGGTGAAATTAGGATTGAATATGCCACCGCTACGTTTACATTATGCCTCCACTGTCGTCTTGCTTTTAAAACCATTTAATTCAGTTGGATAACAGTCACTTCAATCCCATTCAGCTCATCTGAGACAAGCTGCAGAGTAGTACGTAGTGCTGAAGAAATCAGATTTCACTGATCACGTGACGAGTGTAAGTGACGAGATGACTGACAAGACCATGGTGGAGGATTCGTTGCACAACAGAACCTAAGCGTCTGATAAATGTCTTGTCTTGTAGACATTCAACACCGCTGCTCTCTATTCACAGAGTACGCGTGATGGTGAAATAGAAAGCGAAAGTAAAACGCGAACGCACATTCCGCAAATATCTCCCAATATGAAAGCTATCTTAGGCTGGGCTGTGTAGCTGTAAATATCTCTCAGCTCTGTATCATGCTTGAAGACAAATTTGGTCCATATTTGCAATTTGAATATTGAGAGAGTACTTTGATTATGGTTGCACATACTGTTTGCACCTAATAAGACAAAGAGAAAACTGTTATTCATTTTCATTTATACTGTTTTTATTTCTTTGATCAATTTGTGGAAAGGAGTTCAGTTAGGAGGTCAAAAGTTGTAGAAGCTCATAAATCATGTATAGCTCTGGTCTGAAGAGACTCGTATGAAATCATACAGGAGAGAAGCCAGTCAGTTGAGTTTGTGGCAAAACCTTTTCTTCTACTGCATATGATAATTCATACTCAGAATGTACAACTGAAATGACATTGATTGATAAGATGATTAGTTCAAATATTTCAAATGCACCTGCAGACTATTTTTCTAGTCATGTATTTCGTCATTGAGGATTACTGTGTAAAAATCTCATCTCGTTCTGTCTCGTGAGCTAACTGTTCATTCACACCGCTGGTATTTAGTAGTGTTTAGCACAAAGCTTTGAGCATCTTTCAGCTGTTAAGTCTTTAAAGGCATGTGCAAATAAATGACGCTCTCAATTCGTGATGTTTGTTTTATTGGTGTTTGCATTTGCATTTAATTATGTTGTAAATGTATTTGTGTTTACCCTGGGAGGGCTCTCAGAACCTGGATACTCCCTCTGGTCTAGTTTATTCCAGCGTTGCATTAGTTTGATCACCATTGCTTTGCTGAAATCCACCAACTGGAAACCAGTTACGTTTGCCCCGCCATGCATAAACCTCTCAAGAGAAATATCCTTAAAACCCTGTCGGGAGAAAGACAGAGAGGAAATTAGAGTGAGGGCGAATGAAGCCGATTCACTAAAAAGATAAAAAGATGGAGAACAGGAGATTGATAGGACGAATGTGAGGCAGAGTGAGTTATAACATTTCTTAATATCCCAGATGCTGACACACTAACAAATGTCAGCACAGAATATGTTAAGGCACAGCACAAATAAGCAATGATAAATCACGCATAACAAAGTGCAGGTTCAGCGGTCCATCTCCGAAACTGACAAGACTGCAAATTCCTTGAGACTAACTACCATTTCAGATGAATTTATCATCCAAATAGATTTTTAAAGTTGGGTTTTGAAGATAGTTGTTAGGTGGTTTCTTAATAAACAAAGTAAAAAGAGTGAGGCACTCTCAAATCTCTGTGATATCCTGTTTTATCGCCCAGGAGGTGAAAACGGTGCATCTGAAAGCACACTCTCCTCAACAACGCACGCGATTTGAGGAATGTCTGGAGCACAAATGATGCAGAACGAGTTACGTGCCAACATGTAATTCTAGTCTCGGGTTTTATTCAGGAAAGTAAAGTGGCACATCGCTCAGCTCCATCACAGAGAATTACAGCCAGAGGACATGCTGTCCTCTACATTAGTTCATTTCCTCTAGCGCTCCATCACTGCCTCTCTCTCTCACTGAGCTGGATAAACCAGTGCCAGAACTCACCAGGTTAGCGATGATGTAGTGGTATCCTTTCACATGTTTCCCGACACTCACAATCTGAGAGAGAGAGAAAGAAATATAAGGAATGAGTGAATTCTCAGGAATTCGCCTACAGATTTATTACCTATATTTGGGAAAGTGCATTTTAACAAACATCCACACATCACCTTGTATTTTAGAGTTTATATTCCATTGTGTGCCATTCAGAAACGTTTTTTAAAATCAAAATGGACAATTCTTGTTTTTATGGAAATTGCAGTGTTTGTTCTAAATTTTTTATCCCTTTACATCATTAATTTTAAATCATTTGTCATCTTGAATCAAAACAACTTCCCATCCCTCTCGCAGCGATGAGGGCAAGGCAACCTGTCACTCACATGAGATCCACCAATAGCAAACCACAACCATCCAATCAATTCCCCACAGACAAAATCAAGCCCCGCCCTACATTTGTTCTTGTTTGTCGCAGTAAGTACACAGTCTTGTACCTTTGTGTTTTTGTCTGATTTTCAAATACTTTTTTTTTTTTTGCTTCAAATCAAAGTTTGTAATGTTGTGATTCTCCTCGTAGCCAGTTGGTTTGGTTTATGGCTTATATCTTATTAAAGAAGACTTTTTAAAAATCCCGATGGGAGAAATGAATGGGAAATGACTTCCTGAACCAACGGCACTGATAAAGTGCTCTATTTCTTTGAATTACTGTTCAGTAAATTCCTCTTCTTGTCAGCAGAGTTAAAATTCCAGTTCAATATCTCGTGTGTCGTGGCTAAATTGATTCAACATTACACTCGTGATTTAATAAGGAGCTATTTCTTGTGCTTTCAGAAGTTCAGTTTCATGCTAGAGTTTTGTCTAGTGCAGGGATTTTTAAACTGGGGGTCAGAAGAAGAAGTCTAGAGTAAAACAAGAATATTTTTTTTTAAAAATTATAAATAAATAATGAACTAAATAAATAAAAAATACAATTAAATAAATTAGATAAAAGAATAAAAATGTGATTAAAATAAAAATAATAGTTATTAATCTGTTAAATAGATTAAATTAGAATAAAAATAAATTACACATTTTGATAAAATAAAAATAAACATTTGATTAAATAAATAAATAAATAATACATTTAACTTTGCATTACTATAGTGAGTAGAAAAATATATATAATAATGTAACTTAATTTTAGATTTATAATATTACTTTTTCAATGTATACATTTTTTAAATTTCAGGATAGGGGCCATATTTGGGGATCCATGGCATCTAAAAGATTCTAGTGTGCAACAGGTGTCTGTGAGATCAGCGGCCGCTGATGCCAGATCCACATCTGCTCAAGGAACATGCTGGCAGGACTGGCAGGTCGTGGAGAGAGAACATTCTGTTGATGTTGTACCTGACTATGTCCAACTGCGAGACGGTATGTGTGTGTGTGTGTCTGCTTGTATTTGCCAAATGTACTGTCAGGCTGATAGATGGGCACCTTTAGAGGTCTGCCTGAGGAACAGACGGACCATGCAACAATCAAACACGCCCCGCCATCGCAGAGTTCACAGATCAGACACTCAGAGAGCTGCGCTGTGACTCCGGCTGCTGCTCGAGTTCAACATCATTACCGCTCCAGAACGGCATTAGGCCACAGGTCCCTTTTAATGTACACTAGCGTTCAAAAGATTCTGAAAGAAGGCCAGCAAGACTGCATTTATTTGATCAAAAATACAGTCATATTGTAAAAAAAAATATTATTTTAGTTTGAAATAAATGTGAAATGGAATTTATTCCAATTTTCAGCATCATTACTTCAGACTTCAGTGTCACATGATCCTTCAGAAATCATTTCTGATTATTATCAGTGTTTATATTTTTGTGAAAACAGTCATACTTGATTCTTTGAAGAATATAAAGTTCAAAAGAACAGCATTTATTTGAAATAGAAATATTTTGTGACATTATAAATGTCTTTACTGTCACTTTTGATCAATTTAATGCATTTTTGCTGAATCAAAGTGTTCATTTTCTTTTCAGAAAAATCTTTCTGACCCCAAACCTGTAAATGGTAGTGAATATTCCTGCATTATTGTGACAGCAACACACCTCAGTACTCAAATGACATTCAACTGGATGTTTAACTATAACTTCAAACTCCGTCTGGATGTCAAAATGCTTTGTCGTGATGGTATTTGACCTTAAAGACAAAAAACTGACCGTAGAAGAAGATAAGTAATGAGAGATACTGCTGTATTGTCAATATGGTTGTCGTTAGGCACGATTTGTGAATTTGTGTAAGATGTCACCACTCGCAAAACGGGCTTTCAATAAAACTTGGCTGTCTATACAGTAGAAAGGCGAAAAAATTGAAATCGGTGCTACCTGAAAACTAGAGAAAAAAAAGCTGTCATCTTCCATTTTACCAAATAGGTAGGAAAACTTCAACACCCATAATGCACTGGGCACGTTGCCCTCCGAGGCCACTCCCACCAGTCTGCTATGGGTACGCTTGACCAGTCTAATTCCACCTGGCTTTAGTAGGAAATACTTCTTAGCAAACTTTTAGTCATAATGGTGTCGACTTGTTTTTTTTCCAAGTGCAAGAATTCAAAGTGTAAACGTTTAGTGGAAATGAGTTACTTTGTGTTTCAGTGAAGGGTCCAGTGTGTTGTAGGCAGTGGATAAAGACTGCAAAGAATACGGAGAGAACGTCATGACGGACAATCTGAAAAACCTCCATGTTTGTAGTCAACATTTTAAACTGGATGAGGATGAACACAGTATTTTAGACCAGTAGTGCTCCACTTTTACCATAATGCTGTTTAAAGAGCAGACAATTTCCTTTACAATAACCATTTTGTTAATAACCCTCTGCCGATCCGACAGTCCGTGGGCGGGGATACAAAAATGCGGAAGTAATGTAATTTTCACGAAAGACCTGGAGCCGGATGACGCGTTTTGCTTTTTCTGACAAATAAAAGGAAATTTCTCAGCTGACATTTTAACAATACAAAGTCACACTTTAATTTCAGCTCTGGTCGCTGTGATGTGTCTGTTTCAGGTTGTTTGGCAGCAGTTTCGTCTCTCTGTCTCTCTGTACATCATGTTATTCTGAGTTTCACATGACAGACAGAGCGTGTGAGGAACAGAGAGAAGCTCTGCAGGAAGGAGGAGGGATCAGAGGAAATAACAAATCGGAGGCGAGAAGGAAAGCACTGATCGTTCGTCTCGCTCTGTGATCCCTCCAGCTCTCTGTGATTTGCGTTTTTATGCTTTTCCTTTAAAGGTGCTGTAAGCGATTTAGTATTCTGGAATGCATCCATAAACTGTTCCTGCTACCTGAGAGATATTACTGGAATAGGTTTTGTGAGTCTGTCGCTGTGGCTCTGCAAACAGCAACAAATGACTGAGGGAGGCGGCCTGTGCTATTTTAGCCAATCAGAAACATTCTCTTCCTGTCAATCATTGCGCACATTCGGGTTTGTTGACATAAGATTAGTTGACAGGTCTTTGAAAGTCTGGTGTGAGTAAGTGAAACGACTCTCATGTATATGTCTGATGGAATATTTTATTTAAAAATATATTTTAAAATGTTTAAGTATTTATATATATATATATATATATATATATATATATATAAACATTTAAAAAATTTGTAGAATCATTTCAATGTCGTTTAGCAAAATGGCTCAAAGCACTTACAGCATTATATACATTTTTTTAAAATTATAAAACCATATGTTTTTAAATATTTAAAAAAAAATATTAGAAATAAACAGTAATATTTAAATTTTTACACTTTAAAAATCTTCAAATATATATTTTTAAAAAATTACATTTTAAAAATGGTAGAATATTATGAATTGTAAAATATTATAAATATTTGAATATTCATATTTACATTGTTAATACTTTATAATATTTTTAAAAATATTTTAAATGTATGAATATTTAAAAATCATAAAATATTTTTAAAAAATACATTTTCATTTTTTTAGAATAATTTCAATGTCATTTAGCAAAACGGCTCAAAGCATTTACAGTGCTATATAATTTTTTCAAAATTATAAAACTTTTTTTTTAAATATTTAAAAAATATTAGAAATACTTAAATATTAATGTTTATATTTTTACACTTTATATTTTTAAAATATATTTTTAAATGTCTACATATTTATAAATATTTACATTTGAAAAATATTGTAGATTAATTTTAAAGTCAGCAAAATGGCTCCAAGTGCTTATAGTATATAATTTTAAAATCTAAATACTTTAAATATTTAAATAGAAATATTTATGAAAAATATCAAACATTGTAGATTTTTAAATGCACTTTAAATATTGTAGAATATTTTCAAAGTCAACACTCACAAATAATTTTTATTCCATATTGTGACGTATTTCCGTGAAAAACAAATAAATGTAAAAAATAAATAAATAAATAAATAAATAATATAGGGGAACATTTTATTTTATACATTGTGGGGTTTTTATGATGCTGAAAATGTGTCTTTATGGCAATATTGGAGGAGTTTAAAAATAATTACTTGTAATAATTATTACATTTTGGTGAAAGATTATAAAAACATTTTGGAATAACACGCACAGATGAATCAATCACATTATTGTGTATTAATTGTGTATTAAGAAAGTAAAAGGGACTAATTTGTTTTCATGTTGACTTTAATATTATAATGTTTTTATAGTGATGTCTTGCTGTCGTCCTCACCTGCTCTAGAATGTTCTGGAGTCGCTCTGCCTCGAGGTCGATGACGAACTTCTTCTCCTGCCGCCGGTCCAGGTCTTCCAGCAGCCTTCGGTAACTCGCGTCATTGAAGTTCTCCACGCAGATGGCGCTAACCTGCCAACCGTTTTGACCCGCCTTCTCCATTATGGCCTGCAGGATGGCGTATCCTAGCAACAAAAACACAAAAAACACTCAATGTGTGTATATTCTAATGCTACATTATATCTTTACCTTAATATGCATATAATATGTATCTGTGTATTCGCAGAGATTGACTACCGGTCAAAAGTTTGGAATAATAAGGATTTTTATTTGATCAAAAATACAGTAAAAACAGTGAAATATTATTACATTTTAAAATAGCTGTTTTCTATGAGAATATATGTTAAACTATAATTTATATCCTGTGATCAAAGCTGAATTTTCAGCATCATTACTCCAGTCTTCAGTGTCACATGATCCTTCAGAAATCATTCTAATATGATGATATGATGCTCAAGAAACATTTTTCATCATGACCAATGTTGAAAACCGTTATTTTTCAGAATTCTAAATCTTTTAGAATTCTAAGTTCTAAAAGAACAGCATTTATTTGAAATAGAATTTTTTGTAACATTATAAATGTCTTTTCTGTCACTTTTGAATTCACCTTCCCAGACGGTGTGTGTGTTTCTACAGGTGTGTGTTTGCGTGTGTGCGCTCTGGCTTCATCTTCTGTCCAAATGTCCCGTGTGTGTTCTGCATCAGTGTGCCAGTTATGTCAGCCAAGAGCAACAGATGTCCTTTAAATTGGCCCTTAGTCGCACCGCGGGACTTTGGACATCAGGACAAATGCAGCGTCCAGTGTCAGTCTGTGTGTGTGTGTGTGTGGGTTTGTGCAGGTTCCTCTTTTCAGACAAACAGATATAACACAAACCACAACACACAGACAGACCACAGATGACCGTGAGCTCTCTCTCTCACACACACACACACACAAAATAATAACAAAATAGCACCAGCTGTCCTTTGAGTAAACACAGACTGCCAACAGAGACCTGGAGGATCCTCTGTACACAAACCCCAGTCTGTGTGTGGACAGAACGGACTGCTTCGCCGCTCACTCTTCATGCACACACAGGGTATGGCGTATTACTCACTGTTTTTGAAAAACAGTCATATGTGCACAGTATGTGAATTTATACAGGCATGCACAAGTGTTGATCATCTCCTAAAGCCCTCAAATGCACAGCCTTGCAAAGTATACTTCATTGGACGCATGCACAGTTAAATACACCGATCAGGCATAACATTATGACCACCTTCCTAATATTGTGTTGGTCATCTTTTGCTGCGAAATCAGCCCTGACCCGTCGAGGCATGACCCTGAAGATGTGCTGTGGTATCTGACACCAAGAACCACCTTTAAGTCCTGTAAGTTGTGAGGAGGAGCCTCCATGGATCGGACTTGTTTGTTCAGCACATCCCACAGATGCTCAATATCTTCATTTGTGTTCTGAAGATGAACGAAGGCATTTTCGAGGATCGTTCAAGGTAGTTAATGACAGAAGTTTCATTTTGGGGTGAACTAACAGTTCTGGATGCAATGTGTTGGATGCAGGAGAAATGTGCAGGAATAAAGATCTGAGCGATTTTGACAAAATTGTTATGGCAAGGCCACTGGGTCAGAGTATTTCTGAAACGGCAAGGCCTGTGGTTTGCTCAGAGTCAGCGGTGGTGAGAATTTACCAACAGTGTCTGAGGAGGGACAAATATAAACCGACGACAGGGTGCTGGACGCCCAAGGCTCATCGATGCACAAGGGCAATGAAGGCTATCCCGTCTGGTCCGAGCCATCAGAAGGTCTACTGTGGCACGAGTCACACAGAATTTTAATGACGGTTATGGGAGGAATGTGTCACAACACACAGCTGCATATGGGGCCGAGGACCAATCAGAGTGCCTATAGGGGCTTTCGCACTGGAGGAAACTTTTCATAGTTCCTAGAACTATTGGCTGAAGTACCCTGATTTTGCCGTGTTCGCACTGCAGGAACTAGGAACGATTTTAGTTCTAGAAACTCCTTTTGGGGGAACTAAATTAGCTCCTACTTCAGAGTAGGGTCTGACCCAGCACTACAGGAACTATCAGTGATGCAAGTGTACGTTGATTGGTCAAACACATGTTAATTTTTTAAAAAAGCCGTGTAAACATATTTACTTCACGAACATGGAAAACAGCGATAACGGCATACACCTGTGTGCAGGGTTGTTCTTTTCTCAGCCTCGATGATATGTATTAGGGCTGGGTATTGACACAATTTTCAAAATTCGATTTGATTTCTATTCACATGCTTTCGATTCGATATCGATTATTTTGGATGTAGTATTTCAGTTGCAGTACATGGCAAATTTTCTAGAGGAAAAAAAATCAACTAATGCTGTAAACTACACATGAGAGTCAGTTGGTACTACTATAATAATACTGAAGGTTAAAATTAACTTATTTATATACAAACACTTAAATTACACTCAATGATGTTTTTATTATAAATAAAGTTTAGAATTACATAATCATATTTCTACTCCAATTCGTTTTTTTGAAATATAAACATTTAAATCGTGGCTGTCATAACTGATTTATTCAAACATGCATTAAATATTGAAGAACATCATAATGAATATGTAACGGTGCATAGCTATATTTATCAGAATGCTGCTTTCTAGAGTTCACTTTTCTAGCTGACTAATGAGTTTATGGTCACTGAATATGTTTTTCTGAGGTAAATGTGACGTTACGTGACATTGTTTACAAGCTGTTTTTGACGTCTATCCACAATTGAAACACTGATTGAGTGATTACCAGAGACATGATACGGATTTCAGTAAGTTGTACTGTATATTTTAACATACCTTCAGATGTTCATGCATGTTTATTTCGCTGTAACTGGTATTAAAGCGGAGGAGAGGATGATCACATGCTTCTCTTTAACTGAGGCACTAAAGCGATCTGTCACGCCACATTAAACAGCGCCAAAACGGCATTTATTTTTAATAAGATGGACGTCATTTGAAATCTGAGACTTTGCTTCATATCAAAAGTAACAAAGCACAAAGATTATTGCGATTTATTGGATGGGAGGCGCTACATATTCTGCTCATTCATCAACTGAAAACAGACTAGACTAATCGATTCTTGGGATTTAAGAATCAATAATGGTTCGTAAAAATGAGAATCGATTAAAATCGAGAAATCGATATTTTTAACCCAGCCCTAGTATGCAATACTGAAAGTTGTCTTAGGAGATTTCGTCTCTTAGCCCCACTTTTGCTCTTTCAGTCGCGTAAATTATGCTTTTACATCCCATCTCCGATAAAACGAAACTCACGATTCACAACAAACAGCTCAGATCCTGCCTTATGATGTCGAATGTGCCTACAATGGGCATGCGAGCATCAGGACTCCATTCTTGTGGACGTAAATTTGACAACTGAGAGCTGCCTAAACATTGTGTCAGACCAGGTCCACCCCTTCATGACACTGGTGGAAACGGCTCTTTCAGCAGGATAAAGCACCCTGCACACACTGTTCAGGAATGGTTTGAGGAACATGATGAAGTTCAAAGTGTTGCCCTGGCCTCCAAATTCCCCAGATCTCAATCCACTCGAGCATCAGTGGGATGTTCTAGACCAGCAAGTTCAATCCACAGCGGCTCAAACGCAACCTACAGGACTTAAAGGATCTGCTGCTAACGTCTCGTCCATGCCACGTGTGTGTGTGTGTGTGTGTTTTATAACATAAGTTTATAGAATGTTTTAATGTATATATTTTTAAATATACAAATATTTTAAAATATATATTTTTTACAAACATTTTTAAAGATTTACAATATTTTTTTATTATTATTATTCAAATTCAGATGACTCATGAGCACGTTTCATACTGAATGCTCTCACAAACTATTTCTATTATTAATTTAATTTAATTTTTTTATTAAACACTTTACACAAAGCCTTTATATATAATGCATTATAAAAGTATCTTTAATGCAATAATTATGCCTTTTAATGCACCTTATATTGAGTTGCACGATCTCATTAATAATTGTGAGCAGTGTAGAGGGTAATTACAAGTAACGTGAGTTATGTAATCAGATCAAGTTTTTTTTCAAGTCTTTTTTCAAGTAACTAGTAAAGTAACACATTTCTTTTAAATTTACAGTGAAATATCCAAGTTACTTTTTCAAATAAGTAATGCAAGTTACTTTGCTTTCCCATTTATTGACTGATGTTAAGAAAAATTGTGTGTGAACATGATGGGTATTGTAGTTCTTTACTACATGTAAACATACATTTACTCAGCTCGCTTGCACAAAAACATTCAGTATTTCTCAAAAATAATAAAAACAGTGAAATGCAAACCTGCAATAGTTAAATGGTAACACTTTACAATAAGGTTCATTAGTTAAACATTAGTTAATGTATTAACTAACATGAACTAACCATGAGCAATACACTTGTTTCTGTATTTACTAATCTTCGTGAACGTTAGTTATTGAAAATACAGTTCATTGTTTGTTCATGTTAGTTCACAGGTGCATTAACTAATGTTAACAAGATTTTAATAATGTATTAGTTAATGTTGAAATTAACATTAACGATTAATAAGTGCAGTTCATTATTAGTTCATGTTAACTAATGTTGTTAACTAATGAACCTTATTGTAAAGTGTTGCCAATTAAATATGCAAATTTACACAAATATTCTTTATTTAATATTTAATTCGTTTGAGCTGTGCCCTCTACTGTACAGGCATGAATTTGCATTTCCTTCAGCCTTATTCATTTCACTCTTGGTGAACATTTGCCAAAAATACTTTTTTTGTTATTAAAAAACAAACAAGCAAGCCAAGCCAAGATGAGAAAATGTAATGCATTACTTTACATAAAAAGTAACTAATTAAGGCAATTAGTTACTTTTTTTAGGGAGTAACGCAATATTGTAATGCATTACTTCTAAAAGTAACTTTCCCCAACACTGCTTCTAAACACAGTTACTTATCTGTTCATTTACACACCTTTAGAAAGTACAATGCATTAAAACACACAACAAACAACCAATTTCAGATGTAACAATGAATTTGCTAATATCATAACGCATTTTAACTTTGGTTACAATTATTTATGAAAATATATAATGCATTATAATGTACATTATGAATACCTTCATAATGCATTATACATAAAGCTTTTAAGTAAAGTGTTGCCATTTTTATGTCCCAAAGAGAGCCACTCTCTGATTTAAACATGCATGTGGATATGCGGCGCATGTTAAGCATTTTGTACTGCATACTACACCATATGCAGTACACAGTATGACACTATAGTAGTATTTCACTCAGTGTTCATAAAGGAAGGCAGTTGTGAGAAACTGGCCAAAGTGTCAAACCACTAGGCTCGTGCAGAGCTGTGGCTGGAACCAATCGGTAACACGTCCATTCCAGGCGGCCAGATGGTCAGTTTCTCGGCTAAAGCGAGCGTGCCAGAACTGATGGCTTTGTCAGTTAGTCTGGGCCTGTAAGTGGAGATGTTAGCTGAACTGTGTTGTTAACATTTCCAAGCTGAGTGGATTCCAGCACTGATCTAATGGCATGTCAAGAGTAAATAAAGAGGATTATTATGATTAAAGGACGTCCATTAACCTACACGGGGCTGTAGTGATCCGTAGTGAAGAACAAGAAAAATTTTAAGTATATATTGCACACGTTTTTAAGCTTTAAATCATTTAAAGATAGAGAACAGAACCATTGTTCGTCTCCAAGCAACACATAGCAATGTTTGGTTCCTAAACGAGTGATTCAGTGATCCATTCATAATTCGATTCCTGTTTGAATGAATCAGTTGGATGAATGATTCAATGACTCACTCAAGGTTTTAGTTTTAGATTTAAAGCTTCATTTAAAAAAACAAAAACATTTTTTCATATATAAATGTTCAAAATATTATCTATAAAACATTAATCGCATAGCAGTATTTATGCAATTGTAATTGCACAGTAAATACTGCTTCTGTGCCACTTCTGCGGTGCAAAACTGAATTTTGTTGACTATTTCACTTGATGGGTAACAGCCTGTGGTGTTTTTTTTAAATTATATCTAAGAATTTGACATAAAAGACGATGCATACATATAATAAGGTTAGAAAAAATGATCATATAATGGTAAAAATGCCCCTGAAATCAATGTAAGTTGGCAAAAGTTAATTTCTGTCACTGCTGTGAACTAACAACCACACAGTATAAGAAAAATTTGAAAACTTGTCCACGACAGGCCTAAACAAACCAAGATACTAGCACAAAAACACATTACATTGTCTAATTATCGACAATATCCCATAAAATACTGAGATATCATTTTTTGTCATTATAGCACACCTCAAAGAATTTCATCTCTGTTTTCTGTAGAAATGTACAAAGTGTATTGACACACTATGTTGTTTGTTGTTGTACATGTCAGTAAAGTCTCTTCCTGCCCAAATGGGCGGCCTTTAGCCAAATAAATGCATTTAATTAAAAAGCATTTTAGTGTTCATTTAAATCAGTTAAGAATCAAATGAACAGATATCTTTTTTTCCACAACCATACTGACTCCATTTCACCGCTGCCAGTGATGCTAACATCTCCAGACAAGCCAGACATTCCCCTGTGATTAGCCGTTTCACATGTGTGCAAGCGAGCGATCGGAGACATTTTAGCGGACAGGTCGGGGGATATTTCCGCAATGCAGATCTGTCGACGGAGGTGTGAGGTCAACGCAAGTGTCTCCGAGCCAGATAAACCTCGGAGAATCAACAAAAACAGGTAAAGTTGACTGGAAAAACAATCTGCATCATTCCTCAAATCAGTGACAACTCGTGTTGAAAGACTTGAGGTCAAATTCAGCACTTATTAATCGAGAGAGGAGATGAAGAAAACGAAGATGAGGGAAGAAAGCAGATGCGAGTAGATCCATTAGCTTCTCTTTCTCGCCTTTAAGCAGGAGATCACGGATGACTGAATGATTGGCTTGCGGCCCACATCGCTCTGGGCTCAAGGATGAGCAGTTAACGCTCCACTGACCTCGGCGCTGTGGAAGAACAGCAGACCGACAGCAGGCAGGAGATCTCGGGTGTTCAGTGGCCGAACGCTGGGCTTAAAATGGGCCGAGGAAGAGCCAACTGCAGCCTGGCAAACAGTATCAAGAAATTCTCCTTTTCTAAAAGGCGGCCTTCCTGACACACACAGACAGGTCTTGCCTCACTCCAGGACTCCCATGATGCCAGACGAGAGAATTAGACAGCAGCTGTGACTCCAATACGGCCGCCAAGTTACAAATGTGTGAGTGTACTCTTAAAAAATAAAGGTTCCAAAACTGTTCACTTCAATATTAAAATCTCCTGATAATTTACTCACCCCCATGTCATCCAAGATGTTCATGTCTTTCTTTCTTCAGTGGAAAAGAAATAAAGGTTTCTGAGGAAAACATTTCTAGGATTTTTCTCCATATAGTGGACTTCACTGGGGTTCAACGGGTTGAAGGTCCAAATGTCAGTTTCAGTGCAGCTTCAAAGAGCTCTACATGATCCCAGACGAGGAATAACTAATCCTTTAATATTTTTCTCATATTCGGCAGAAGAGAGAAGTGAATCGCTGTTTCACAGCATGTGATTGGCTACTGATGTCACACTTTCACATGCACATGCTCCATAGTTTTGTATAAACTCAGGTTCAACTCAGAGAAAGTTGATTGGTTTGGTTTTGTCAACTCGAAACTAATCCTGCAACTACCATCATGTAATGGTCCCCTGATGAGTTTAGTGCCATAAATCCTATCATGGTTAATGAATATGTGTTTGTAACGTTTCTTACCTCTGTCCGTGTCATACAGGAATACGAATCTGTTCCAGTCGTAATGGTCGAGAAGACTCAGTAGCGCCCCCCGGATGGACGGACGCAGCTGCAGCACGAACTGTGTCTCGCCCTCCGCAGGGAAACTGGGCGTCACCAGAGAGATGTGCAGCGCACTGCAGAACGACGTCAACGTGTGAACCGAGCGCTTATCGTACAGGCCGAATATCGCGAAGACTCCTCGGGAATACTGCGAACAAACTGCAAAGAAAGAGAGAGTCATATTGTAAGTGCACAAAGAACATGTCACACAGTAAAGAACAAAAAGAAAATACAAACAAAATACATAAACACTAGGGCTGGGACAATACAGCGATTCTCGATTCGCTATACCAAGAATTCTGATATTTTCCGATGTATCGCGATTCTCTCTCAAATCGATTCTGAGCTTAGTTTTTAACAGCAGGTGGCGCTACATGCTTTAGAAACATCTGTAAGTTACTCTGCTTGCGTCCAGAGCCGAGGTGCAAGTATATACTTAAATGACTCAGCCGAACGCACAAGCACTCTCCAGCACTCTTCTTCATGAGCATTTGAGTGTGTGGTTAAAAACTAGCCTAGAGCGCCATCTGCTGTTAAAACTAAGCTCAGATTCGATTTGAAAGAGAAAATATCAGAATAGATCCAGAATTTGATGAATTGAGAATTGATGTATTGTCCCATGCCCTAATTAATACAGGGTTTGAAATTAAGTTTTTTAAGTTAAATTAAATTTTTAAGTTACCAGCCATTTAGATCCTCTACTAGGCAAAACAAAATTATCAGCCAGATTAAGTTTTTTTTTTTTTTTTTTTTTTTTTTACTAAATTGATTCTGAGGGCCCTATAATACACCCGGCGCAATGCGACGCAAGGCGCAGCGCAAGTGTGTTTGCTAGTTTGCGTCCGGCGCCGTTCGCGTTTTCCCGTTCAGCACCACGTCCTTAAATTAGTAAATGCATTTGCGCCAGTTAGTGCGCCCATGGGCGTGCTGGTCTAAAAAAGAGGTGTGTTCAGGCGCATTGCTATTTTAAGGAGCTGAAAATAGACTGCGCCATAGAACAACTCAAACCTGGTCTAAAGTCTAAAGTCAATGGCGCAATATTTTTTTGTTAGAGCTCGTTGGTAGAAACTGCGCCTCTGGGCGCGTCCACAGTGCGCGTTGACTTTGCTTATTACACACAGGGATGCGCATCACACAAACATGCCAAATATTAAAAACAAAAGGATTACAGTGTAAAAGAATATTATTGTGTAGGCTACATAAATATAAAAATGTAACTTTGTTTAACTTCTAACTAAACGTTTAACTTTGCGCACGAGCAGATTGGTTTCTTCGCTTGAAAAGCCTTTCCGCCAACAAATTCCGCCATGGCGCGAGCGCATCTCGCTCTTAAAGGGAATGGGAGATGACACTCTGATTGGTTTATTGAACGTTATGCCCATTACTCATTAAGAGAATAGGGACAACCCATTTCAAAAATGCGCCCCGATGCACGGACCGTTTTTCCGTCGTTAAAATAGCAAAAGTGGATTTGGACACGCCCTGAGTGCACCTGCGCCGTGCGCTTTACACTTTGCGTTTAGATCGTTAAAATAGGGCCCCATATCATTGAATGGCTTTCAGTCAGCAACGTCATTGTTTTGCAGGTAAAATTAAGATAAAATAGAAATAAAACAAAATTCTTTGTGACTTCCCCTATAAAACAACATTTATTTCATTGTATTTTTCAAATATAAATTCCTGAATTCAGCCTCTCCTCCACTGACATCCAATAAAAAATCTGAAAAAAGTGGTATTTATATAATATATGTTATGTGCAATGCTTTGCTATATATAAATTGCCAAGCGAGTAAAAATTGGCGTTGGCGATTATATGAAACGATGCAATGTTGTGAGAACATGAACAAACGTGAACGACGCTCGGGACAGTTGACTGGCCAGCGCTGCATCGTCACGAAAGTTTAAGCCTTGCCAATTTAAATATTCAAGCACATGAAGACACGAAAGAGCTCAATCTGTTACTCATGCACTGTGTGGGAAGTTTAGTGTGCGCGAACATTCGAAGCGAGCGCCCAGAAAGCCGTGTCTCAGACAGCGTGCGAATACTGAAATGAGCTCTGTTTCAAGTCTTCTTGCGCTTGAACGGACATATTCACACAAAATTATGTCAAAAAATCTCGGTGAGTATCATAGTAAACATAGTGGGTTACGGCTTGAGTGATCATAACAGTCGAGAAAGACAACGCATGTGTACAGTATCAGTATATTGGATCCGTGCATTTGGTCTTAAAGTGACAGCAGCCTAATATTTCTGCTGCTGTCTGTGTTTTTAATGTTAATCAAACAACAGACTTACTGCAAAAAATCACTCAATGCTCTTGACTGAATAACTGTTAACTTTTATGAGGATCAATCTATGTTTAATTTATACAGTGAAGACTATCTAGTTAGTTATTTTACATGTTATATATACAATATATATTATTTGCACACAATGTAGTTGCATTGCATTGCATTTTTGAATTTGCATTGTTTAATTTTCATTACAATATTGTAAAAATGGCAGAAATCTTACAATAAGCTACAATAGGATTTATTGTCTTCATACAAAATATATTTTCTTCTTTTTCTTCTTTTGATTTTGAGGTGAAACATGACTATGTTCTTGACAGAATTTGTGAGATTTAAGTTCAATAATAAACACATTTTACCATGTTTTTCTGAGCGAAAGAGGGAGACTTCAGTAGTCAGTGTTTAATCTTCAAAGGAGTTCCAGCACACACACACACACACACACACACACACACACACACACACACACACACACACACACAGTTTGTCTGTCGGTTCTTTTGATGTAAGTTTATAACGTTGCATTTTTCTGTCGCTTTCTATGAATGACATACTCTGGTTTTTCACTGCAGGATCAAACAGACTCTTCCTGCTCTCCTCTTTTATTCATCACTCAGGTGTTTCTACCATAACAGTCTTTCTCTGAAACTCAATATCGTCTCTCTAAAGTGTTTGTCAGCGTGTTTGTAAAATGTTGATAAAAAGATGTGAAAAACATCCATCCCTCTGTCTGTCAAAGGACCTGTTGGCATGATGGCAGTATTGATGATGAAAAATAATATGAATTTCTCCATCATAATGTACTGTCTGATTCATCAACAGACCAATTAATGGAAGGACGAACCGTCTGTCCAGTTATTTATAGACTGAACGCCACTCTCTACTCACAGGGGGAAAAAATATCAGCACGGATGGTCACCATGGAGATACAGGCGACAGTTTGTAAAAGTGCTGTGATGATCAGGACAGACAGATTATAGAGGAAGATATGAAGGAAGAATAATATCTTATTTATACAATGTTAACTGGGAAAAAAACACAATGCCTTGTCAGAGACTCTTGATTTTTCACTAGCAGCCACCCAGAAACCCCTAGCAAAAAACAAAAAAAAGTTAATTACTTCGAAACAAAATATTAAAAAAACATTTCAGCTAGTTACCAAGGCAACATTTCTCATTTTCATTTACACTGTAAAAAAAAAAATTCTGACAGTTTTTTATAAAACAAAGATTATTAGAGCACTTTTTTTTTTTTTACAAAGAATACTATTTCAGTGTTATTACTTCAAAATTTCACATTTAATTAAATGCGTTACTTGCCGTTTATTTGTAATAATTTGTGAAATTAACTAGCAATTTTAGAGCTGAAATATATTTTTCACCATTTTCTTCAGTGTAGTTTAACTTGATATAAATAAAACTGAAAACTGAAATAAAAATGTATACACGTATAAATCAAAACTAATGCAAATGACAAAAAAACACTTTAAAATGAAAACAGAAAATATAAAAATTATAAGTTCCCATTATCAATCATTGTTTAAATTAATGATCAAATAATTGATTAATCATTAAATCTGAAGCGGGTGGCGCTACTAAGTTATAATGTTACATAACCACTTGTTTAACCAACACCAAATAGGTGTCGTTTTAAAGCTTTAGAAGTGAATATAGGGAATATGACCATCACTTAAATTTGCTGACATATTGAAAGTGCTCTATTTTCATAGCTTGAAAAAAAACTGCTTTACATTAAAATGTGATCTGTAAAATCATTGTATATAACAGACAGATGTGTCACATATCGTTGAAAGGATTCAACTAGCAGAATATAAGCATATTTGTTTCAGTTAGAGACCAATCTATACCAAGTATTTGTAAGAAAAAGTGCCGCTGACACGTGTAAACAGTATACACATGATGCTTTTGAGCCATGTTTTTGTTTGTAACTTCACAAAACATTAGTAGATCACATCTTTATTTAGAGCATGAAATCACAGACGTCGGGTCGTAAGAATTGTAACATAGTTTAGAAAACTAGTCCGTCCGAATAGGGCTATAGTATCTTAAAGAGGACCTATAATGCCCCTTTTACAAGATGTCTCTGGTGTCTCCAGAATGTGTCTGTGAAGTTTCAGCTCAAAATCCCCCACAGATCATTTATTATAGCTTGTCAAATTTGAGCAAAAACACGCCGTTTTTGTGTGTGTCCCTTTAAATGCAAATGAGCTGCTGCTCCAGAAGAGGGCGGAGCTTTAACAGCTCAACAACAACAAAGCTGGAGAATCTCACGCAGCCAAAATGAGGATTGTCAGTAACGGTGTTCAGCCTTACATTGTTCAAACCGGAGTCGACACTGATGGAGAGACTCAGGAAGAAGTTACAACTTTTAGACGTTTCTGAATGGTTAGTGGATAAATTGATGTAGTTGCTGTGGAGTTGATTCAACTCATCCACTAGCATGTGCCGTCATGTTCATCTTTTGTGTTGAATTGACCCTCGTTTGTGAAGCAGTCCGGCGTAAAATGACGGCATGTCAACAACACTCTACTACAACAACTCTTCCTCTTCTCTAAAGCAGCCCAACATGGCCACGCCCCCTTTGTTGTGTGTTCTCAGGGGCGGGGTTATGTAAATTACCCCGGGAAGAAGCTTGTTGTAGTCCCTACGAAATCATGATCAAGGACCCCTTTAATGAAATACTAAAATAACACTGATTGTGGATGATTCATCATATTGTTATCAAATAACTTGCTCCACCTTTGAATTAAAGTTCGGCCTTCTTACTTCCCCAACCCATCCAATCACCTGCCTCTATTCTGCCAATAATGCTCACTTCTCACAATCCAGTCAATCCCGATGGACAGAATCAAGTTTTGTCCTACATTCTTCTTCTTCTTCTGAATATCCCGTTTCTTTCAATGTTACGTCAGGGTTGTGAAAAGCGCTTCATGTCGACTTCAGTGGCATCAGAGACGTCTCTCTCTGTCTGTCTGGCTCTGTTTCTGTTAAAAGAGGCCGCTTTTACAGTGTTGTGTTCTGTGACTGTTATAGTCGCTTGTCCTGTGGGGAAAGAGAAGAGCGGATCTTTTTTAACACAGCCTTGAGGTGTCTGTGCCTCATGTTTTTAAGAGTGAGTGTGTGTGTGTGTGAGTGAGTGCTTTTTAACAACCTTCAGGGGTGTGATGAAAACGCAGTACAGTCTGTGCTAACACTGATGTCACTCTGTTAAACCTTCTAAATTTAATACACCAGTCGACCTGACCTTTTGTCAGCCACACTTACTTTATCAATCTTTTATATTCTGGTGATGAATGTATGAAATCACCTTTTGCCACAGAAATAATTGAGCGAGCTCTCTATTTATTCTTTTCATTCAGAGATGTGAAACTATTCCACCTTTCCCTGTCCTTATCCTGACACCATGCCCTAACCAGGTACACATATTTGTTTAGAGTTATGTTCTGTTTTCACTGAAGGTGAAGTATTGTGCAAAGTGACAAAATTCACAGCCAACATGTACTGTCATGTGCTGCAGGAACCAATGCAATTCCATTGTGGGTGGAGCTACATAGTGCATTACTGCCGGCCCACTTTTTTTCCCCATAGGGAGATTTTAAAGGTGCCATAGAACGTCTTTTCAAAAGATGTAATATAAGTCTAAGGTGTCCCCTGAATGTGTCTGTGAAGTTTCAGCTCAAAATACCCCATAGATTTTTTTTAATTAATTTTTTTAACTGCCTATTTTGGGGCATCATTAACTATGCACCGATTCAGGCTGCGGCCCCTTTACATCTCTCGCTCCCTGCCCTCCCGAGCTTTCAACTATAAGTGCAGTTATACAGTGCATAAACAAAGTTCAGACAGCTAATATAACCCTTAAATGGATCTTTACAAGATGTTCGTCATGCATGCTGCATACATGATTTGGATCATGTGAGTATAGTATTTATTTGGATGTTTACATTTGATTCTGAATGGGTTTGAGGCTATATGCTCTTTGGCTAACAGGCTAATGCTACACTGTTGGAGAGATTTATAAAGAATGAAGTTGTGTTTATGAATTATTTAGACTGCAAGTGTTTAAAAATGAAAATAACGACAGTCTTGTCTCTGTGAATACAGTAAGAAACGATGGTAACTTTAACCACATTTAACAGTACATTAGCAACATGCTAACGAAACATTTAGAAAGACAATTTACAAATATCACTAAAAATATCATGTAATCATGGATCATGTCAGTTATTATTGCTCCATCTGCCATTTTTCACTATTGTTCTTGCTTGCTTACCTAGTCTGATGATTCAGCTGTGCACAGATCCAGACGTTAATACTGGCTGCCCTTGTCTAATGCCTTGATCATGGGCTGGCATATGCAAATATTGGGGGCGTACATATTAATGATCCCGACTGTTACGTAACAGTCGGTGTTATGTTGAGATTCGCCTGTTCTTTGGAGGCCTTTTAAACAAATGAGATTTATATAAGAAGGAGGAAACAATGGAGTTTGAAACTCAATGTATGTCATTTCCATGTACTGAACTATTGTTATTTAACTATGCCGAGGTAAATTCAATTTTTGATTCTAGGGCACCATTAATAGTTTTTGTTAAAGAGTTATAAGCCATGAAGCCACAAGGAGAATCATAACATTACAAACTTTGATTTGAAGCAAAAATGTTTTTTGAAAATTGGACAAAAAGACAAAGGTACGAGACTGAACTTAACGGCTTTAGTGTGGGAATGAACTACAATCCCATGAAGCATTGCAAACAGCATAATCGAGTTAAAAATGATGGAGAAATATAAAACTACTCATTTACAAATGTGTTTAAAAACAATATAAGTTTATTGCAAAATATGCATATACACACACACACATATATATATATATATATATATATATATATATATATATATATATATATACACAAACAGTTCAGTATTTTCAGAGCGTAGTGAGATTGACTCGATGACGTCATTCGCAGTGCTTTGCAGTGGGCGGAGCTAAAGAGCTATTCTGCAGCATGTTGAACTCTCTGATTGGTGTATTTTCTGTACAGCATCATGGGTAATGTAGTTTTTCATCATGAATTCCGTTCCGCTGTCTGACTAAAGCCAAGTTTACACTACATCGACTTTTAACATCGACAGATCGCTGTGCTGTTCATACTACATGACTTGCTGTGGAGTCTTGAAGTCGTTGTAGTGTTCACACTACGTAAATGATCCACAACAGGAGGTTACACACTACAGGAGCTGATGACAACTGTCACCCAACGACTTTATTTGAAAATGGATGTTGGGAGGAAATTAAATTTTGAATTAAATTTAATTAAATTTAAAATAACCATTTCACACATAAGTTTAAAACATTCTGGCTGACCTCTTGTTAAGGCGACTATTATTTTAGAATGTTTCCCTTTATTGTTTCCATGACGATGCGTCATGCTTGTCACGTGACACACCGCGGCCAGTTGTATAGTTATAGCTATATAGTTGTATATTTCATTGGCTGTTGCGTAGCGACACATGCCACCACAGGATATCGAGTCGGCCGACAGCTCCAGATATTTAGCAAGCTAGATATTTGTCTGGCATCAGCAAGGTGTCTGTGACGCATCAGTGAGCCTCTTTGATGCATCGTTGAGTAGTTCACACATAAAGATTGGCGAGCGTCGATCACTCGCTGATTTTCCCCAGATCACAGCCCGACCTGTCAACGAGCTCGTTAACTTGCAAATCGGGCTTAAAATCCTGTAGTGTAAACTTGGCATAAGCTTGCTGTTTTTTGCAGGTGTTGACTCTGTTGCATGGATCGCCTCAGAATTTGCCTTTGAATGCTGCACGATCTCCGTGGGCGTGGCCGCATTAGCAGATAATGAGGTGACTCGCGAATGACTGACATCTCTCTCTTTTTAAACAGATGACATAAATAGAGACTATTTGTTTTCGAGCTGACTTACACTGCCCTCCAAAAGTTTGGAAACACCCTAGAAAAGTGGGGTTTTGGACAATATTGGCATGAATCCTTTTTAATTTGTGATAATTTTGCACTGATAAGGGACAACACAAACTACGAAAACATATTTTATTACATAAACAGTTTATACATAGAAAAAAAACTTAAATTTTCAATTCATCAAAATATCCAGCATTAGCAGCTATCTGACCTAAACTGGGTTCTGATTGGTTCATTGTGTTCTAAACTTAATTGGCAATCAATTGTTGAAGCTATTAAGGTGTGCTGACCAAAAAACTTTTACAAACCTGGGCCAAGTTTAAACCAGTAACCAGGCATCACAGCTGGCAAAGTCTGACTTTGACGTATATATTGCCATTATTATGTAATCAAAATGAAAATTATTATTGCTGGTCTTCAATGATAATGTCAAGTTACTTTAATGTATTTGCACCAAAAAATTATAAGGATTTATGATGATCCAGACCACGCATCATGCTAGTTTTCTTTATTTTGCAAAAAGCACAACATTTTGTTTTTACTGTGAGTGCACACAAATAAAAGTAGACATTCTATAGTTTCAATTGATGTATTACTTTTATCTGTATGACAAAAAATGACGGAGTATTTTAAGTCAATTTTGCTGCTGTGTGAAGAAAATCCAGCAAAAATATTTTAAAAATAAGCTGAAATAATGCAAGCTGATGGGTTCCACATAAGCAAAAGCCTCATAGCTCACAGTAGGACTGTCTTTAAAGATTTATAAGTTATTGTTCAAAATCAATTTCCTTATGGAGAAAATGAATAGAGTTTTTACTTGCGGAACCAGACTGTTGCACTCTATAGAAACCAAGCAACTGGTAAGATGACTTTCTGTATGACACTTGTCACAGTCATCTTTCTTGAGCAGCAAATCGTCATATTAGAATGATTTCTGAAGGATCATGTGACACTGAAGACTGGAGAAATAATGCTGAAAATTCAGCTTTGATCACAGGAATAAATTACAGTTTAAAATACCATATTTTTTTCAGCTCCTGAATAAACAACATGGATTGGTCTGCCACCAAAATCAGCTCTGCAAGGTAAGAGTGATTTACCTATCGGTTAATAAGCAGTGATCGATCGGAGCGTCTCCACCCTTCAGCTGTAAGCTGACATCATCAATGTCGGCCCTGCTGTGTGATGACCTCATACGCCGGTGTCATTTCCTGAAATAACCTGTCATTGGTCATTTGTTCAGCTGTGTGCACATGTGTGTGCGTCTGTGGGCTGATCGGTTCTGTCTTGCACTCTAAACACAGTTAACTTTAATAAAACCACTTTGGGACTATAATGGAAAAGAGCTATTAATCACCAACAGACACAGAGAGAGAGAGAGGATGGAGTAGCCACTGGGTCTACAGGTCACAAACAGACTGATTTACCATTTACCCAAATCCACATCATTCCACAGAGAGACTGTATGGAAGAGAAGCACAGCTGACCTTCTGGCTTTCTGTGGAGCGATTCACTGCTGGTTTTGCTTCAGGACAGATTTTTATTTTCACTGGACATGATGTGGCGACCGGTACGATACCAGAATCATTTATTGTACAAAAGTAAAAAAAGTTCAGCAATATTACAGTTTTAATCTGTCTAATTTGACTAATCAATACCAAGTGAGAGATAAATCTGTGCCAATTTCATGCCATTTTCATGCCAAGTCCTTTTTGTTTAATTCTGGTATCATATCAGTCACTACATGATGTCCAATGAAATGATTTTTCAAAGTTATAAATAAAAAAGAGGCATGTTTTACAAGAAAATCAGTTTTTCTACTTCAAAATGTCATGTTTAATTCTATGGAAGCTTGTTTCCGCCACTAAATAAAAAAAAAAAAAGTAATTGTGACTTTTTATCTCACAATTGCGAGATTTTATCACTCTATTCTGACTTTATAACTCGCAATTCTGAGAAAAAGTCAGAATTGTGTGATATAAAGTCAGAATTGCAAGATATAAACTCAATTGCGTGATATAAAGTCAGGATTGCGTGATATAAAGTCATAATTGCGAGATATTAAGTCTGAATTGTGAGTTATAAAGTCAGGATTGCGAGATATAAAGTCATAATTGCGAGATATAAAGTCAGGATTGCGAGATATAAAGTCAGGATTGCGAGATATAAAGTCAGGATTGCGAGATATAAAGTCTGAATTGTGAGTTATAAAGTCAGGATTGCGAGTTATAAAGTCAGAATTGCAAGTTATAAAGTCAGAATTGTGAGTTATAAAGTTGCAATTCAGACTTTTTTTCTTGCAATTGTGAGTTTTTATCAATTCTGACTTTATAACTTGCAATTCTGATTTTTTTCTCAGAATTGCGAGATATAAACACAATTGTGTCTTATAAACTCACAATTCTGAGAAAAAATGTCAGTCTTTTTTTCCCTCACAATTGGACATTATAACACACAATTGCGAGTTTATATCTAACAAAACTGAGAAAAAAAAGTCAGAATTGTGAGATATAAACTCACAATTTTGACTTTTCTCACAATTGCGAGATTATATCATGCAATTCTGACTTTATAACACACAACTGTGAGTTTTATATCTCACAATTCTGAGAAAAAAAAGTAAGAATTGTGTCATAAAGTCACAATTACCTTTTTATTTTTTATTTCATGGTGGAATCAAGCTTCCATATAATTCAATGTGTTACTTGCCATTTCTTTGTAATTATTAGTAAAGTTTGCTAGCAGTGAAAATTGTTTCAAAGTAAATCCTAAACCAGTTTTTTTTAAGTGTAACAAAAATGAATAAGTACTATAACAAATGTATTACTCTGTGTTAGTTAATGCATTAACTAATGGGACTAGTGCTACCAAAATCTTTTAATAGCATTTCTGGTTCTTTTGTCACACTGGAAGAACTGTAATGTAAGGTCAAGTTGAGTGTATTGCATTGTGGATATGATATCAATATGTCTGTAAATTTTGTGTACAGCATACTGCAAAAATACTGTGACATTCCACATTAGGATCTAATCTGAGTCTTGTTAAATGCCTCCACACACACACACACACACACACACACACTTCCTGCTCATAAGAAGTAATGATCAGCCCACTTTCAGCAAAGTGACTTGCTGTTTTCGTTACCATGACAACGCAGCTGTCAGTCAAGGGTAGACCATGGCAACAGGGTTTACCATGAGTGCCAATAAAGTTGTTTCCATTAATGGAATAAGCTTTTTACTGCCATGGAGAGAGAGAGAGAGAGAGAGAGAGACAGATGGACACACACATAGAGAGAGAGAGAACTGGATGCATAAAGAAAGCACAAGAAAATATTTCAAGTGTCAGTTCAGGTGCTGATAATTCAGTTGAAGGTGTTGATAACCTGCTATTGTTAAGTATAGAAAACAGGCTTCTTGGTTATAGTATACAGCAGCACAAGCTCCTCTTTAGTATTACTTTATTACATTCTGACAGTTATTTTGGATTTGGCCTGAAGTTGATTGCTGGATACAAACGGGTTGTTTTCTGTTAATCTCAAAACTCATGATGAAGAGTTTGAAACTGACCTTCTGACTGTATACGTAACCAAACGCGCGCGCGCGTGTGTGTGTGTGTGTGTGTGTGTGTGTCACACAGAGAAAGCTCTCTTCTGGTTGGTTCTCAACAGAATGAATCATCAAACTATTTCTGCTGCAGCAAATCAGCCATTATGTGTTTCCAAGGTAACCAAGTATATACACACGCACACTCTCACTTTTTGTGTCAGACACACACAGATGGTTCAGACACACATAAACACAAGTTCAGGCGCTGTACCTGGATTGCTGCAGGCAGGTGCATCTGTGCTTGTGTTTTGATTTGTCAGTCAAACCAATGACAGGTACATTTTTATTTGTACATCTATTATATTGTAAACTGCATAAAGAAATTGAAGCCTGTTCAGATTTTTCACATTATTTTCATGACAGTTAAGCACATTTCCCCTCAAATTTGCATTACTGTAATGCACCCAGACAGTGTTTATAAATACATTTTAAATAAATTTTTCAATAATATGTAATAATAATTATTAAATATTAAAATGATAAATATTAATTATAAAAATATGTAATAATTATTCAATAAATAACATTAATGTAATGTAATGTTATATATAAACATAAATATGTACATATATATTTAACAAAAAATTCATATTAAATGTATTACAGTATAAGAATTTGCTAAATTATCATGAATTTTTTTAAATAATATTTTAATAAATAAGTAAATAATACATATCTAATAACTCTATCTCTCACACAATATATTATTATTTTTTAATTATTATTTTATTTTTTATTATTATTCAGAATTACACAAAACTCACAATTATACAAAACTCATTTTAAATAAATGTTCAATAATATTTAATAATAATGATTAAATATTAAAATAATAAATAGTATTTATTATTAAATATTATTAAAATATTTAAGAATAATTGTTACATGAACAATATTAATGTTATATATAAATATAATATTTCAAAAGACTATTTTAATCAATTTAATAATAATACATTAATGTTATATATATATATATATATATATATATATATATATACACACACACTTAAAACAAAATGATTAAATGTATTACAGTATAAGAATTTGATAAATTATCATGAAAAAATAATAAATAAATTATAATATTCTATAATAACTATTTCTCACACTATATATATATTATTCAGAATTACTCAAAACTTATTACAGTATGAGAATTTGTTTAATTTGCTTAATTATGATGAAAAATGTAAAATAATGCAAAAATCTTAAGGGTCTTAAAAATAGACTTTATTTTCATGATGCAACATATAAAACATCAACATTTATTTTTTCTTTTGATTTTACGGTGAGATATGACCTGTTTTTATGAGATTCGCTTGTCTAATTCCTCACTGTTTTCTTCAGGTACTCTGAATAATTAATGATGGTAATGATTAATGAATAATTAATGTTAGTAAACTGAATGAAATCAGTAAACATACTATCCCAGCTGGAATATGTTCATTTTAGACCTTGAAACATTAATGCAGAGAACAAGTGTCATCTGATTTGTATGCAGGTACATATAACGCAAAAAACATCTGATCTTCAGGAATGAAAAACAACATCATACCTTCACACACACCTGCCTGAGGCTCAATTAAAGCAAAAGTTCAGGTCTAAATATAGAGGCTCATCATTATCAGTTGCCATTCAGGGGTGTGTTTGTGTGTAAGGAAAGGTCACAGCAGGGGTTGACCTCTGGGTCCAGCTCCCCCTCATTGACTTGTTATGGGAAAGAGAGACAGACAGGCAGTGAGAGAGACAGACAGAACGAGACAGACCCAGGAAGGGATTCTGGTTCGTTAATATTGATGAGCATTTATCCAAGTGCCCTTCAAAGGGACCTACAGAGATGACCTTTACACACACAAACTCTCCGTTCACAGCCAATATAGCGTTGTGAGACTTAAATACATTGAGTAGATTACAACAAAATCGCAACAAAATGGATAAGTACATAATCAAATTCATGAATATTACACCATTATTAAAAATATATACTGAGTAACTGAAACCATTTTTGTCATAGAATACACTTGTCTGTTCACAGTGAGTTAAAAGTTTGAGCAGTCTTGTTTTCCTTTATTTTGAAGATCTGAGGTGAATTGTCCATTGTTGCTAGAAGTATGGCTATAAAAGACACACAAAATGATATTCAAACTCACATTAGATGCTTTTAACATTAAATAAAGCACATAAACAGTACCTGAGATTATCATTACCATACTTTGTGTTGCTGTTCCAGCCGCGACGTCACAGAAAAATAGAAACCGTTTCTAAAACAGATTCATCGCGTTTGGTCAGGACAAAAACTCTCATTAAAATGGAAAAGATACACTTTAGCGCGTGTCACAGCGTCGCATCTGGTACAAGATAAAAGCATTTCAAAACAAGCTTCCTGGTTAAACATTAAAGCATGCTAGTGTGATAAACAGTGCAATTTTTTTCATATTTTATTGCATATTGACAAAATTATCCATAAATCCTGCTTTTTTTCACTCAAAAACTGAGCTCAGATAAAAGAGGCCTACAATCAATCAGTTCCAAGAAGAAACACAAAACCTGTGCTCATTTAAAGATCCAATGTTTAGTGATAATATAGCATAAAAAGAGATTTATAAACAATTTTTTTGTAGGCTTGTCATTTTTGAACACCACAAGTGTAACAAGGTAGGGAAAAAATTCCCAAAAAGTACAAATATTACCCAAAAATTTTTGGGAAGTGTGAGCAAAGTCCAAAGCGATAACATTAACTAACAATTTCAGGAAAAAGTACCTGAATACAACATAAGGGTTAATGTATGAACTAATGTTAACAAATTATACCTTATTGTAAAGTGTTATCGTATTTATTAATATTTTTAATTGATATTTTTAATCAAAAATGTACTTTTGCCATTTTTATTAGTTTTTTTTAATTGTATAAATAGTAGGGGTATGATGAGATCTCGTGCCACAAGATCTTACGAGATTAAAATGTGATGAGATTTTTCGAGTGATATTGCCATGATGGAGTGTGAGGGTGAAATTAGGAAAGAATATGCCACCGCTACGTTTACATTACGCCTCCACTGTCGTCTTGCTTTTTATAGGGATAAAAACCATTTAATTCAGTTGGATGACAGTCGCTTCAATCTCATCCAGCTCATCCAACACGAGCTGCAGAGTCATACGTAGTGCAGCAGAAATCAGATTTCACGTGACGAGATCACGTGACGAGAGTAAGTGACGAGATGACTGACGAGACCATGGCGGAGGATTCGTTGCACAACAGAAGCTAAAAGTGTCTGATAAATGTCTTTTCTTGTAGAATGTGCGCTCAGCACTTCTGCTCTCTATTCACAGAGTACATGTGATCACGAAATAGAAAGCGAAAGTAAAACGCGAGCGTGCGTTCAAATGTGATTTCAATACCCCACATTTTGAAAGCGGCTCCCTGATGTATGTGAATATCTCCCAATATGAAAGCTATCTTAGGCTGGACTGTGTAGTTGTAAGCATCTCTCAGCTCTGTTTCAATAAAAATTGGGTCTGTATTTGAATATTAAGAGAGTACTTTGATTATGGTTGAACTTATTGTTTGCACTTAATAAGACTAAGAGAAAACTGTGTTATTCTTTTTTATTATTGTTTTTATTTATTTTTATTTCAGTTTTTGTCATTTTAGTGCTGCAATTTTAATTTATTTCAGTTAGTTAGTTGCAAAGGCAACATTTCTCATTTTTGAGGCTGTTTTACGTTTACATTTTCATCTAATATATATATATATATTTCAGCATTATTTCAATACCAAAAACTTTAGTTTTAGTTTCAGTTAAGAATAACAACACTGGTTTCAATCCATTTTTTTTTTTAAAACACATTGATGTATGTGGTTGGAAATCAGATTCCATCATATAAAACATTATAAAAGGACAAAATAAACTTAAACTAAAAGAATGCACAGGCATTTTAGATCGTTCTGTAGATTTTTTGTCATATGAACTTAGTTATATGAAGGCAGAAATACTTTTTTCATCGCTCATCAACGAATCATCAGACAAAAGACTTGTGATTCATGAATGTTTCTCATAATTTATCCTTGGCTGCATTGTAATGATTTCTTAATTCAGAAAATGATTGTGTATCTGGTCGTGTTCTGAGAATTTGGCTATTGAAAATAACATTTTAATGAATGTATTACTGTTAAACATGATACACTAGATCTATTGTTTGATAATTTCTAATATCTTTTTGTCAAGTGTTTTGCATGTAAACTGTACTTGTGTTTTCTGTTTTTATCATAAATGACAATTGCTTTGATTTTTTTCTGAAATCAATAACATTCAGAGATTTTTAAGTGTGAATAACTGTCAAAATACTGTTTGTGATCACAATATGTACTGTAGACATATATAATTCTTCTCTCTGTTGACAATATATTGGCCACAATATCGGTATCGGCCGATATACGTTCATTTTTAATGTTATCGTTATTGGCCGGATAAGAAAATGTGGCTGATATATTAAAGCTGTTAAATAATGGATTATTTCCTTCAGCTGAGACACTTGTTCAGATGCACACTATCCGCCATGATGGTTTTAAATTGCTTAAAATATGATTGAAATCACTTCAAAAAGGAAAATACAGTTAAGTGCAACATGTGCAGTGCAAGTCTGTCATATAGACTACATGATATTATAATGAGAACATTATAATTTTTTATGGTGAAACTTTTGTTTTTGTAATCAGGCTCTCAAAAATTATATAAAAATCTTGATTTATATTTATCTGCCAATATATCGGTTATCGGCTTTCAAATATAAAGAATTATCGGTTATCGGTATCGGACAAAATTTTTACATCGGTGCATCTCTAGTTGGTAGAAACGCACACATAACCCCAGCGCGTGATACTCTAATCCACAAACACACGTTCTGATGCAATGAGACAATCGCCGCGAGCGGCTAAATGAATGAGTCAGTAAAGAGATTCACTGAACCATCTCAAGACATCAAGATCCAACAACACATGGATAAACATTTACACATCATGCATACACACTTAAAATGACTATCAAACACACACACACACACACACACACAAGTACAGGTCACAGACAGGTTCATGCATTACTCACTCAACTAGAGACCAAACACACGTCATTTAGTGAGAGACTGAAGCTCAGAGTTCAGCTCCTGGCTGTGTGATTCAGCAGACATGAAGTTTAACCTACACACACACACACACACACACACACACACACAGCTGCGGGCAGGTCGAGATTGTGTTGTGTGTATGTGCTGTGATGGGTTATTGGATGTTTGTGATGCCTCATCGAGATGATGATGATGATGATGACCTGACAAAAGAGCCTCATAAGGTCTTGAAGTTTTATTTGAGTCAAAATTAGTTCTGCAGCCCGCAGGTGTGTGTGTGTGTGTGTGTGTGTATGTGTCTATCTGTCTATCTATCTATCTATCTATTTATCTATCTATCTATCTATCTATCTATCTATCTATCTATCTACCTGTCTATCGTTCTGTTCATCCGTCCATTTACTCCATTCATCCTTTTTTCTGTCTCATCCATCAGTCTGTTGCTTGTTTTCCTTTATCTTTTAGTCTCTTCATCTCTCTCTCTCTCTCAGTGTGTGTTTTCTCTAAACATTTACTGCTGCACAAAGGTCACGACACACCCATCCATTTATCTCTCTCTCCCGTTTCTCTTTTATCTCCTCCCTCCCGTTCCCTGTGTTTCTCCGTCTGCGCCATGCATTTGACAACATATCATTCCCATAATTTCTTCATTCCTCCCCTTTCATTAAATAAATCCCTCCATCTCCTGATTCCATTCATCATGCATTCCCTCTCTCGGCTGAAACTCATTCAGAGATTGATTTTGCTCGCTGCTTTTAAGTGCTCAGATAAAGGTGTGTTAGGATAAAAGAGAAAACCCTTTCCACTCCTTATTCTCTCCTGCAGCCTGAGGAGACGAGCGGGAAACGATTAACTTCACCTCTCTCCCTCTTTCTCTCCATCTATCTCTCTCTCTCACACACACACACACACACCTCATTCCCAAAGCTGTCAGTATTCCGCAGCTGATGAGGGCTAAAAGAGCTGGAAGGCAGCCAGGGCAGAGATAACACACACACACACACACATTGCTGCATCAAGACAGCAGCAGATTCTGCAGACTCAGGCTGGGCGTCCAGTGCGCAAGAGTGCAAGAGGTTGCTGCCCAGTGGGAGAGGGGTTAAACTGGGATTGACTCGACTCTGCTGGTCCCTGTCTGACTCCTGCTCTGAAAACACACATAGAGGTTCTTCAGTGGTTCCATAAGGAGTCTCTGGCATCTCCAGAATGTGTCTGTGAAGTTTCAGCTCAAAATCCCCCACAGATCATTTATTATAGCTTGTCAAATTTGAGCAAAAACACACTGTTTTTGTGTGTGTCCCTTTAAATGCAAATGAGCTGCTGCTCCAGAAGAGGGCGGAGCTTTAACAGCTCAACAACAACAAAGCTGGAGAATCTCACGCAGCCAAAATGAGGATTGTCAGTAACGGTGTTCAGCCTTACATTGTTCAAACCGGAGTCGACACTGATGGAGAGACTCAGGAAGAAGTTACAACTTTTAGACGTTTCTGAATGGTTAGTGGATAAATTGATGTAGTTGCTGTGGAGTTGATTCAACTCATCCACTAGCATGTGCCGTCATGTTCATCTTTTGTGTTGAATTGACCCTCGTTTGTGAAGCAGTCCGGCGTAAAATGACGGCATGACAACAACACTCTACTACAACAACTCTTCCTCTTCTCTAAAGCAGCCCAACATGGCCCCGCCCCCTTTGTTGCGTGTTCTCGGGGGCGGGGTTTATGTACATTTTAGGGTTTGTGATGTCACCAACCCGGGTGACAAAAATCCCTAAAAAAAGAGATTTCTATAAAAGAAAATATCTCTCTTTGCATTGAACTTTGAGTGTTGTAACTTTGCAGATGTTGTTTATGATCAAACAGCAACATTACACACTAACTAAAGTGAAAAAAGTCAAATCATAATCAATCTTGCTGTAAGGTTCTTTGGATCAGCATTTTGGTCTCTGGTTTTCTTCTGTAGTCGGAATGAAATGAAACTTGCATCTGGACAATTTATTTATCCACATGTTTGACATTTTGAAAATGTTTGGACCTTGTATTGTGTTAAGGAAATGTCATAACTGGACCTTCTGGTGAAAACTTCTCACTGGTGACGTATGCAGGATTCTCCAATCAGATAGTCTGCTAAAACCCCACCCCTTTATTTGCATGTACTTTTGAGTGCCACGCCTACATCTCAACAGCCAATAAACATTCGATGCATAAAAGAAAATCCCCACCCTACATTTTTCTTTTTCAATGTATATCATAATACAGAAAAAAGGATATTTCTCTACTTTCGTTTTGTTATGTTAAGCCGTTAAATAAAACTTATTTTTTTTGCCTGAAATAAAATTCATTATAAATATTAAAAAATTAAAAAAGAGAGAAATATTGCCTTGCCAACTAACTGAAATAAGTTTAGGTTGTGTAGGAAGCACTAAAATTACTTATTGTAAATAAATAAAAACTCAAACTCAAACTGAAATCACAGTAATATTTAAAAATATAAATGGGTTGCACTTATTTTACAGTATGTGCACTTGCAGTGTACTGGGTAATATAAGGTAACCACATGGGTTAAGGTTAGGTTTAGGGGTTGGTTCAGGTTTAGTACCCTGTTAATGCAATTACTATAATAAGTACATAGTATGTACATGGGGAACAGGACTGTAAAATAAAGTGCTACCTAAAAATGACAAAAGCACTGAATTATAATAAAATTGAACCAAATGAAAATATTAAAATAAACTAATGATAATATTAATAAAAACTATAAATAATACTAAAATAAACCTGCAATCTGATGCCACTAGTGGTGAAGAAGTCATAATGTGTGCTTAATCTGCTCCTCAAACTAATTACTTCATGGAAACAGCTGAGCAGTGTCAGATCTGTTTGTACAATATTTTCAAAAGCCAGTAAGTCAAGAAAGCAGATTTAAAATAAGCCTGCCCAACTCAAAGCTCACACAATCATCATACAGAAAAGTCAGGCTAACATAAACACATCCATTAAAAGCTTGATGTCCAATTAGATGCTTTTTCCAATGCTCTCATAGACATCCAGTGAAGCACGGCGTGCCTGCTGTCCTATCAACATTGATCGCTACTGCACTAAAATCAATCAGAGATACAGGTATGAGCCATAGACTCCCAGTGGAGCACGGCTGCGCACAGGAGTCTGATGCACATTTTCATGTTGAATAAAGTGGATTACGTTAATTGGAAAAGGCTTTAAGATCTCTGTGGATTGCTGAGGTTTTTACACTACTCGAAAATGCACGTCAAGTATATGAACAGGCTGTACACTTGTAATGCTCAAGCATTTGCGTCTGAGTCTGCATAGAGAACATTTCTGCTCTACAACCCTTGAATTGCAGGCAACTGAAAAGAAATCGACCGACAACCACCCTAACAAGGCCAGAGACAGACAGATGTGTACCAAAGCGTGCTGAAAGCTGCTCGAGAGTTGAGAATGAATGGCAAATTTGCTGTTTAAAGATGCATTGTGTCATTCCCAGAGCATGCACATAATGTTTTCAAACAGGTTTCTCAGATACTCCCACCTCAACTGCCATTGGCCAGTCAAACAGATAGTCCCGCCCTCAAACTCACTTCACTGCTTGAGTCAGAAGTTGACATGCCGGGCCACTCAAACAAATTAGTTTCGCTCTTCAGGAAGTCAAACTACTGATGGCTGACTTGAGAAAGTGCAGTGAATCAAAACACACTCTATTCATTTTCTCTGACTGTGACACAACGTTTGACATCTTTCACTCACAGGCATTGGTGACAGCAAAGCTGTTGGCCGTCTCGATGTTGTCCACGTGTGGAACCAGGTTGAATGGGGCTTCCGTGGCGTTTGGACTCGTGTTGTGGAGAAATATGGCCAAGCGGAAAGCTGTATACTCTTGATCCGTGTTTCTTATAAACAACCCACCTGGAAAGAGTGAGAGGAAGAAAGAGTGAGTGACTGCAACTGTTTCTCAAAGGAAAAGTTCACCTTAAAATGGAAAATTCTGTATTCATTTCTGCTTTTCTTTCACTATAGAGTGCAAAAGCTGTTGGTTCCAGAAGTATTTTTTCCATTCATTTCTCCCATAGGGATTTTCGGGAAGTCTTTGTTAAAGCTTTATAAGCCATGAACCAAACCAACCAGCTACGAGGTGAATCATAACATTAAAAACTACAAGTCTGTTAACTTAACGGCTTTAGCGAGGGAAAGAACTACAATCCCATGAAGCTTTGCAAGCAGCATAATCGAATAAAGAAAGTGGAGAAACATAAAACTACACATTTAAAAATGTTGATTATATATAAAAATATCTATTTTAAGTTACACATTTTCAGTGTTTCATGGGAGTGGGCGGAGCTACAGAGATCTTTTGGGCATTTTGCAACTCTGATTGGCGTATTTTCTGTACAGCATTATGGGTAATGTAGTTCTTCACCATGATTTCTGCTGTTAAATGCGATTATTTTAAAACTAGGCTGAAATAATGAAGTTTATACTATTGATTAACAACCTCGTAGCTCACAGTAGGACTGTCTTTAAATATTTATAAGTTATCGTTAAAAATCTATTTCCCAATGGAGAAAATGAATGGAGAATGGAACATTTTACTTCCGGAACCAGACTGTTGCACTCTATGAATCATCTTCTCGGCTCTAAAATCGTTTCAATAATCCGTTACACTCGGATCCGATACAGATCTGTTGCTGCTTCCATTTCATCACCTCTTTATTATTCTTAACTAAAAAAAACAAAACATTTTTGTTAACTGAAATAAAACTAATTAAACAAACTAAATGTTGCCTTGACAACTAACTGAAATAAGTTCAGGTTGAAGAACTAAAATTACTAATTGTAACTAAAATAAAAATAAAACTTCTAATCCAGTAAGAGGAAGAAAGAATAAGTGACTACAAAGAGGAAAGAAAAGAGGTGCTAATGTATCTTAAAGAAATAGTTCAGCATAAAATGCAAAATTCTGTCATCGTTTACCTGTTTTTCTTTCATTATAAATATATAAAACCTCTAAAATCTCATTGTGTTTAAATTCATATATGGCACATCAGTAACTCTAAACAGCGAGTGTCAACCACCAATGACGTCAAATCTTGATGCACCACACTGGAATGTACACAAATATGAACGAGATCTAAGACACCATTTTTTTTATTTTTTATTTTATTTTGGAGTATAGCACATACACCAATCAGGCATAACATTATGACCACCTTCCTAATATTGTGTTGGACCGCTTTTGCTGCCAAATCAGCCCTGACCCGTCGAGGCATGGACTCCTCTAGACCCCTGAAGGTGTGCTGTGGTATCTGCACCAAGATGTTAGCAGCAGATCCTTAAAGTCCTGTAAGTTGCGAGGAGGAGCCTCCATGGATCGGACTTGTTTGTTCAGCACATCCCACAGATGCTTGATTGGATTGAGATCTGGGGAATTTGGAGGCCAACTCAACACCTCAAACTCGTTGTTGTGCTCCTCAAACCATTCCTGAACCATTTCTGCTTTGTGGCAGGAGCATTATCCTGCTGAAAGAGGCCACAGCCACCAGGGAATACCGTTTCCATGAAAGGGTGTACATGGTCTGCAACAATGCTTAGGTAGGTGGTACGTGTCAAAGTAACATCCACATGGATGGCAGGACCCAAGGTTTCCCAGCAGAACATTGCCCAAAGCATCACACTGCCTCCGCCGGCTTGCCTTCTTCCCATAGTGCATCCTGGTGCCATGTGTTCCCCAGGTAAGAGATGCACACGCACCCGGCCATCCACATGATTCATCAGACCAGGCCACCTTCTTCCATTGCTCCCTGGTCCAGTTCTGATGCTCACATGTCCACTGTTGGCTCTTTCGGTGGTGGACAGGGGTCAGCATGGGCACCCTGACTGGTCTGCAGCTCCATACGCAACAAACTGTGATGCAGTGAACCAGGTAAGTCTGGGCGATTTTTCAGATTTTTTCGATTAATTCGAATTTAATGTTTTGCCTCGATTTTATTATTTTTAAATCGAGAAATCACAATTTTGAATAAAAATGTTAGCTAACGTTACAATTACACATGTTGACAAAACAGCAATGATAACCACTAAGAAAAGAAAAAGATCCGACCTCATGATGGCTTGCCTGATTAACTGCTCTTGTGTGACGCTCTATGAACGTAGAACACATCACTAGTCTTGAAAACATCTCAACTTTTCAGAATCCATGCAAAAGGCATGAGACATGAGTGCAACACCCAAACACGTCTGCCAAACATAAAAACAATAGGAAAAATAGCGCAATGGAATGCAAAAACCTGTAACTACTGTATGTTTGATATTTCGTGTTTGCATGATGGTGACAGGCTGAAAGCTGCTGTAATTTCTGTTTACAAAGCATTTGCTGTTAAAGGTGCAATATGTAATATTTTCTGTCCGCTAGAGGTCGCTAGAGGCCTATTGAAAACAAAGGCGTAGCTTGATGACACCAAGTTTGAGCACAGAATCTTGGGACATGTGGTCTCCACATCACAGCCAATGCAAAAGAATAGGGATTGGACTCGGGAAGAAATCATATTCATGGATGTGATTATTAACGTTACTGTAGTATGAAGCAGAGCAGGAGTGAGTGTTGTGGAGCTGAACGAGGAGCTGGAGTGATTGATCAACACTCGCCTCACGAGCAGCGGGACTTTTATTATGACACAGTCTCCTGCGCCGCTGCCGCTTTTCCGGTCATGAGTATGAGGTAACGCAGCTCTGTTTATCATATTAGATACATTTGAGTGTGTTGAAAATGATGTTATAACATTACTCTGTGCGTTTGCTCGGCGGCTGCTGTGAGACACTGTTACACACTGCAGTAAGATAGATCGATTTTACAATATCAGATTAAATGCTGGATGGCTTGTGTTGATAAATGGCATGCAATTAATTTTAAAACATATTGTATGATGGAGAAAATTCTGTATTACTGTTACTAAAAATAAAGCTGCATCTGATTATGCTATGTTAGCTACTTCACAAAATAGTATTTTTCTCTGAGGCATGGTAAAGCATGGTACTCGCAAAAAAAATCAAGAAAATTTGATTTAAACAATAAGACTAAACGTGTTGAGCTATATAACAATAATCAGTTTTCTGTCTATAAATATATCAAAACATGTAATGTATTAAAGCGTTTTTGGTGTTTTCATGGTTTCTACAAAATAAACCGGAAACCGAGGGTAACGCGGGTATGACGCCATTGACAGGCGACTCCTCACATGTTACCGGAGCCTTGGTTAAAATTGCAATTTTCTCACGATTTACAAATAGTTGGAAACATTTGGGATGTTGTAAGTACTCAAGTGAACAAAATATATAACACTGGCCTAGTGGTTTTTGGATATTTAACTGCAAAAACATTACATATTGCACCTTTAATAATAGCCTATTACTGGTGTTATTTATTTCTATTACGTTTTGGCTAAAAATATTTAGCATTTTTCATATTTTAAATTATTTCTGAGTATATAGGATATGTTTAAGATAGGTTTCTACAACATTTGCCTTCTCAGGTTAGGAACCTTGGTGTCATCTTAGACTCTGACTTATGCTTAACCAAGCAAATAAATTCAGTTGTTAAGAATAGTTTTTATCAATTACGAATTATTTCTAAACTTAAATCATTCTTGTCTTTTCAAGATTTGGAGAAGGTCATTCATGCTTTTATCACATCGCGTTTAGATTATTGCAACTCATTGTATTTGGGCCTTCCTCAGTCATCCATTGCTCGCCTCCAGATGGTTCAAAATGCAGCTGCAAGGATGTTAACCAGAGCAAAGAAATTTGACCATGTCACCCCAATATTGGAATCGCTCCATTGGCTTCCAGTCCATTTAAGGATTCAGTTCAAAATTCTGTTGTTTGTTTTTAAAGCTCTTAATGATCAAGCCCCCTCTTATTTAAAAGATCTTATTATTCCACATTCATCTAGTAGATCCTTAAGGTCTGCAGATCAGTATCTCTTATATGTCCCTCGATCACGTTTGAAAACCAAGGGCGACAGAGCTTTTTCAATTGCTGCTCCTCGCTTATGGAATCAGTTGCCACTGGATATTCGCCTTGCACCTTCTATTATCATTTTTAAGAAGAGGCTGAAAACGTATCTTTTCTCCCAGGAGTTTTTAATTTAGTCTTAGTTCTGTGTTATTGTAGTATATTGTCTACTATGTTGTTTTATTCTGTTTTTATTTTATTTTATGTATTATTATTATTATTATCTTTCTATACTCTGTGCAGCACTTTGGTCAGCTTTGCTGTTTTTAAATGTGCTATATAAATAAAATTTACTTACTAGATTTAATGCATATTTTCTGCAAAGATATTAAACAAATAATAAGTCATTTGTTTACACCATGTTGATCACTTCAGGTGTGCTGCACTTGGAATATAACATTTTTTTTATCCAGATGGTTAATAAAGAGAATGTTACTTGAATCATAAGCTATTGTTGTTAAGTTTTTAAGATGACTAGTTAAACATAAAAAATAAATAAATAAAATTGTGAATTGGTCAATCATTGTAAAAAAAATCGAGATTTTATTTTTTTGTCAAATCATATAACCAGCATTAACTTCTTGAGCAATTTGAGCTACAGTAGCTCGTCTGTTGGATCGGACCACACGGGCCAGCCTTCGTTCCCCACGTGCATCAATGAGCCTTGACCCTGTCTCCGGTTCACCACTGTTCCTTCCTTGGAGCACTTTTAAAAGATACTGACCACTGCAGACCGGGAACACCCCACAAGAGCTGCAGTTTTGGAGATGCTCTAGCCATCACAATTTGGCCCTTATCAAACTCACTCAAATCCTTACACTTGTCCATTTCTCCTGCTTCTAACACATCAACTTTGAGGATAAAATGTTCACTTGCTGCCTATTATATCCACTAACAGGTGCCGTGATGAAGAGATAATCAGTGTTATTCACTTCACCTGTCAGTGCTCATAATGTTATGCCTGATCGGTACAATCAACCTATTATGTGAATTTGACTTTTTTTAAATGATTTCAGATTTTACTGTGCGAGTAGTCGGTGTGAAAATGATGAGACAATACAACAGAAGTAAGTAAGAAATAAAAACCAGGAAAAAGTGGACTGCTGCTCTCATGGAGCTCAAAACAGAGCAGTGTGAACATCCTGCTAAACATCTCATTTTGTGCTCCACAGATTAAAGAAAGCCATTCAGGTTTGGAACAACATGAAGGTGAGTTAAATGTTAATTTCTGGATGAACTATCCCTTTAACCATGGAAATGATCTGTGCGGAAGATCGCATTTGTTGTTGGTGTCACTAGAGCAGACACGTCTGCACTTGGCATGGCCAGCGTCACGTTCCGTTTCATCACATCCTCTCTAATTATTCTCTCTTTTTGATAGACATTTTGGCTCAACTGCCGTTTGAGATCCCACAACGTGCTTTTATGCGCGAGGAACAACACAAGCACTGTGCATTTGCATTGCAGCGGTATGTAAATGTCATTAGTGCATCTCCTCGAGTGAATGTGTGTGTCCGTATTTAGCGTATTAACTTTATCGGCAGTGCTGTCAAAGGCGCACAAGTCAGCGGCTGCATCTCATTATGGCGTGAGACTCTCCATCTCAATGAGCAATGCAGTGACTGAACACACACACAAGACACATCCTGCAAAAAGAGAGGGAACTGTGTGTGTGTGCAAGCGAGAGAGAGAGAGAGAGAGAGAGGGGTGGGTGGGCATGCATAGTGGTTTGTTGATATTAATCTGCAAATATGGTGAAACTTTGATTGGGAAGAGGTCATCCAGAATACTGCAGTGATGCCCTGAACTGATGGAGAAAACATGCACTTAGACCACAGTCTTCATCATGATGACCACACACACACCAGCACAACTCATGCATGCTAAACTACAACTCAATATCACATTTAAGGGAAAATAGCACCAGGTTAGGGTGCTTTGTATATAAAAGGCATTGAGCGACGTGTCCATCCCCAAATTTTAAGAGCAGTGCTCAACCAATATGAGGTTTTCACTGACCAAACTTTTATATTTGGTCCTTTGCTCATACATTATTGGCTTGTAAATGGCAGAACAACCCAATGTGGTGCTCAAAAGCAGCTTTTTAGGGTCCAATAAGGTGAACAGAGCAAGAGTGAAAACCCCAACACAAAGAGCCATTTCAGCATACAGGATTCTTTAGGTTGGTATGATTTTAAATAGCCTTTAACATCCCTATTTTAACACTCTGTACTGTATTTGTATAAGCTACTTGTGTGTGTATATTATAAATGCACTGCTGTACATTGTATCTGTTGCAGTGCGATATTCCTCGTGGGATTAATAAAGTGTCTGTCATGTTAGAAGTGTAACTCACCGATTTGGACACTGCTGGGAAAAGCCCCTTCACTGAGTCCCCACAGCAGCGGAATCAACACCAGGATCCGCATTCTGTCCGAATCAGAACCCGTCCGGACACATGGATGGATGGATGGAGACGAGATAGTGTGGGAAATGAAAAGAAATAAATGGATAATCTCGCAAAGGGAGTTTCAGCAATCCATCCTACAGGCAATCCGTGTGTTCCCCGCAGTATCCACTGGAGAGAGAGAAGAAGAATCTGAACGCGCGAGAGAGAAAGAGAGAGAGAGAGCGCGCGCGGGAGAGAGAGAGAGAGATGCGCGCTCACTGTGCGCTCTTTGCCTCAGAGGTCTTCGCTTTTTAGCTGTGTTTGCTAAGGCAAGTACCACTGCTCTATATATTTAAACAATCCCCTTACCATACCAATTTAACTTAGGGTTAGTTCACCCAAAAATGACATTTCTGTCATTAATTACTCACCCTCATGTCGTTCCAACCCTGTAAGACCATCATTCATCTTCAGAACACAAATTAAGACTTGTTTTGTTGTTTTTTTTATCTCGCATTGAAAGCAACGAAATTACCACATTAAAGATCCAGAAATAGGCAACGTGAATACAATGGTTCAACCTTAATGTTACGAAGCGACGGGAATACTTTTTGTGCGCCAAAACAAAACAAAAATAACGACTTCAACAATATAATCTACCATACGCAGTTTACTTTGAAGACACATTCCATGTTCTACGTCAGAACGATCCACTCCACTTTTAGACACGCACTCGCGAACTTCCCTAAGCACTTCCGGCCGCCATTTTGAAGTGTGTTCCTCTTCATGAAGTGGACCGGAGAACTTTACTCGATTTTGACAGAGTTTACTCTGATGTACACTTCAAGCAGCTCTATATCCAACATTTCAACTTGATTGTGATGTCACAGCAGATCGTGCTTAACTGAAATGTATGATGTATTAATTATTTTGAGAATTAATCACATAATAGCGTATAATATATTAATTATGTTGAGATTAAATTGCATACTTGTAGCTACCTTATGTTCACAGTCAAATTTTATACTATTGATTTTTCAATGTTTACTATTTTCGTTCCATCAGCACATCTATAGAATTGTATATATTTTGTCTAACAACTTATAAGCATATAGAATGTTGCATTAAACAAATTCATAAGTAAAAAGGGGGTTTAAAGGTGCCCTAGAATTAAAAATTGAATTTACCTTGGCATAGTTGAATAACAAGAGTTCAGTACATGGAAATGACATACAGTGAGTCTCAAACTCCATTATGTAAATAATAATCCTTATGTAAATCTCATTTGTTTAAAAGACCTCCGAATAACAGGCGAATCTCAACATAACACCGACTGTTACGTAACAGTCGGGATCATTAATATGTACGCCCCCAATATTTGCATATGCCAGTCCATGTTCAAGGCATTACACAAGGGCAGCCAGTATTAACGTCTGGATCTGTGCACAGCTGAATCATCAGACTAGGTAAGCAAGCAAGAACAATAGCGAAAAATGGCAGATGGAGCGATAATAACTGACATGATCCATGATAACATGAGATTTTTAGTGATATTTGTGAACTTTCTAAATATTTCGTTAGCATGTTGCTAATATACTGTTAAATGTGGTTAAAGTTACCATCGTTTCTTACTGTATTCACGGAGACAAGAGCCGTCGCTATTTTCATTTTTAAACACTTGCAGTCTGAATAATTCATAAACACAAATTCATTCTTTATAAATCTCTCCAACAGTGTGTAATGTTAGCTTTAGCCACAGAGCACTATCAAACTCATTCAGAATCAAATGTAAACATCCAAATAAATACTATACTCACATGATCCGACGCAAGCATGCAGTATGCATGATGAACATTATATTAGCTGTGTGAACTTTGTAAATGCACTGTATTATAGTCAAGAGCTCGGGGGGCAAGGAGCGCGCGATTTAAAGGGGCCACAGCCTGAATTGGTGCATAGTTAATGATGCCCCAAAATAGGCAATTAAAAAAAATTAATAAAAAAAAATCTATGGGGTATTTTGAGCTGAAACTTCACAGACACATTCAGGGGACACCTTAGACTTATATTACATCTTGTAAAAACTGGTTCTAGGGCACCTTTAAATAATAAATCAGCCATAGTGAATTCCAAGTGATCAAGGGTTTAGTGCGTTACAGTTAAACCTTATGCACGAGTGGGCACTCATGCAACGTAAGCAATGATGCACATCCAAGTCCATGAGATGGAGGGAAGTTAGGGAGCGAAGGTGTGCAACGCAGCCTAGGTGCATCCTAATTTGCGCACTTATGCACTATTCTATGACGTTTTTAAGTATAAATAGTGCAAGTAGTGTGTTTACACTGAAATTTCCAAAAAGAAAAAGTGCACTTTAAATACCTGGATGATGCACTAAATTAATGGAAAAAACAAAGAATGATGGACACTTCATGCACTCAACTGTCGCAGCTTTAATTACATATTGGAGACATCAGTCTCCAATGTTAAATGACAAAATAACCTTATAAAATTCACACACTACACAGATGAGTACATAGTGCATAAGTACATATGTGTAAATGTGCCATTTGGGACGCAACTTTTGTATTGGCCGGCTCCTATGTCAGCATCACACATATACATCATGGTGAACAGTGTCGGCCAATACTGAGCCAGCGTTCAGACGTAAACACGGAAGCGCTGCACTGCATCAACTGCGTAGGAGACTGACAGGGTAGAGAAGAAATTGTTGAAGTCGTTATTTTTGTTTCGTCGCTTCATAACATTATGGTTTGAACCACTGTAGTCACGTTGACTATTTTAACAATGTTTTTACTACTTCTCTGGACCTTGAATGTGGTCATTTCACTGCTTTCTTTGGGAGATAAAAAAACCTCTCGGATGCCATCAAAGTCCCTTTCAAGGAAAGTCTGTTCACTCGGCGGCCATATTTGCAACGCCTCCGGGCAGCTATTTTGGGCATCCAAGACCATTTTCCTATCTACATCTCAAAAACTGCTTGGCGAACTCACAATTAAATAACATATTTCAAATCAGCAACAAAATCTGACATGAGCTGTCACATAAATGTTGTTTCTCATGCTCAAATAATGTTAAAAAGCTTATTTTTCAGGCTAGACGAGCTAATGTGCATGTGCAATCCTAAGCGAGAGTCTCTCGAGAGCTTCTAATGGCAGCTGCAATGACGCAATGACTTTATCAATCAGCGATTGGCTCTTTTACTTAGAAGGCGGGATGTATTCCGCCATATTGCGCGTTGCAGTTTCTCCCATTCATAACTAATAATAGGAGTGAACCATCTTTCTATATCTATAGTCTTTGATTTCATCAAAAATATCTTAATTTGTGTTCCAAAGATGAACGAAGGTCTTACGGATTTGGAATGACACGAGGGTGAGTAATAAATGACAGAAATGTCATTTTTGGGTAAACAAACGCTTTAAGTGTGTAACTCATTTGTGCTCTACGTAAGAATGACAGCTAGTGGTTGAAATGGGTACTGCAGTCCACATTCAAAATATTGTTTGCCCCGCCCCCTCCTCCTCAGACTCGATGCTCTCGCGGGTTGCCAGTTTGAGGACACGCAACAGGAGCGAACTCAATTGACATTGGAAGGCGAGGAGACTTACACACTGTAAGATAATTAGTTGATTTATGATGAGTTGATATCGCGTTTTAATATGCTCTCGTTCATAGAGATTTTTAGATAGATGCTGAGGCTTTTTAGGTCTGGTAGAATCTGTGATCTCTGACCCAGTTTGTTCACTGGCTTCCATGGCTGCAATTCACTGCATGTGTTTTCCGCCAACTGGCAACCCGGGGTGGCGAAATACTATTGGGTAAATTGGCAACGTGCGGTCTTGCACAGACCAAAACAAAAACAGAAATTCCGACACTGAACGCAAATATGTGAACTGAGCATGTTTAATAAATATCTCCAAACATATCATGGTATTTTTATGCTTTAGTACAGTCAAAAACACATAGAGCACCTGATTCCTCAAATCAGGAGTCTTTACTACACATGACTTTACTTGGGGATCATCAGCTGGATGATAAATCAGGCGAAACAAATCCAACAGACTCGCATTGGCCCGAGCCATGTCTACAGACTAGAACAACACAGACACGTGACACTTTTGACTGGAAGCGAACATCATAGCAACGCCCTAGCGACCGCGTTCCGTTCCGTTCCGTTCCAGTGCGCTGGGTCTGTGTTTTTGAACTCAAGAGCGCATCCTCCCTAAGGGTTCGCGTGCGTTCTTTACAGATACAGAAACATGGTCTTCAGGGGTTAGTGCTCACTCCTTCTCTCTCCTTCTGTTCTCTTCTCCTGTCTTTCTCTTGCGTGCACCACATAAGAGCTACAATTACATGCAGTAGGCTAGAATAAAAATAGTGCAACAGAAATGTGTGTACGGTCTGTAAGCACATATCATGCATATGATGTATGCATACTGTGTAGAATAGAACCGGATAGCAGACTTTACAAGAACAGTATGAAATGGTATTTGTGCACAGATGTTTTGTTGCATGCTCCTCTCATCTTATGACATAAAACTATGCCATAAATGCATCAGTTCTCTTCTGGATCAGTTTCTCCTCAGCGTTCGCCTCTCTAAAAAGGTTTTCTTCTCCTCACATATTCCTGTATTCCCCGGTTAATATATACGAGTTGCTGTTTTACTGCTTTATGACATTTGGCTCGTGAGAGAAGCGGGGTCTCCACGTGGCCACGCGCAGCTGTGTCTTATTGCCCATTCATAATCGTTATGGCCTCCGGTGGCGCTGACAGACGGATTGTGGAGGCTCCCTCGCTTTTTGTAGAGACTTAAACGAGAGAGACTAGACTCTTGAAGGGTTAGTGAGATGGCTGGAATATGGCGTGTGGCTGCTTTAATCTTTAAAAGCGATTCCTGACTGTGTTTTAGCGCGTGTGTTGCTGTCCGTGGTGCTGAACTGTGAGGAACCACCTGCTTTTCAAACAATAATAAGTTAGTGAAGAAATATAATGAAAAACTGTAAATATGCAACGATGTTATGCCAAATTAACTAAATATTCATGGTTAAATAATTGCAGGGGTTTTTGAAGCATCAATTATAATGATTTTCATTAAAGAATTAAGGAGGTGAGGCGGGTGGAGAAATCAGTCAATGATGATTGAAATGTTACACCAAGGCAGAATTTATTTAATCAAAATATTTCATTAAAAAACTGTAAAAACAGCAATATTATGAAATATTATTACAATTTAAAATAACTGTTTTCTATGTGAATATATGTTAAACTGTAATTTATTCCTGTGATCAAAGCTGAATTTTCAGCATCATTACTCCAGTCTTCAGTGTCACATGATCCTTCAGAAATCATTCTGATATGATGATTTGATGCTCAAGAAACATTTATGATTATTATCAATGTCGAAAACAGTTATGCTGCTTCATATTTCTGTGGAAACTGTGATACATTTCATTTTTCAGGATTCTTCAAAGAATAGAAAGTTCTAAAAGAACAGCATTTCTTTGAAATAGAATCTTTTGTAACATTATAAATGTCTTTACTGTCACTTTTGATCAATTTAATGTGTCCTTGCCGAACAATTTCTTAAAATTTTGTGTGTGTGTGTGTGTGTTTTTATATATATATATATATATATATATATATATATATATATATATATATAGCATTTTAGCATTTTAGTTACACAAAGCCCAAATACCGATTATTGGCCAATATGGCCAACACACAATATGGCCAACACACACACACACATACCATGTTCCTATATATATATATATATATATATATATATCTCATACTGACCCCAAACTTTTGAATAGTGTTTATAGGCAGCAATATATATTTGTACAATAATAAATATAAATAACACAGTATTCTAGCTACAATTAAAGATTTATTTTGTTGACAAGGTACTTACCTGTACTTACAATACTTACAACTTACAATAAAAATCATAAAACGTAGAAAATACTCCTATTATGCTTTTTCAAATATGACCTTTCATGCTAAGATCAAAATGTGAATGACAAATAAATATATTTTCTCCCAAAAGAAAGAATTGACTCTGAACTGCTGAAACAAGTCGTCAGTAATTCCAGTCTCACTTCCTGTTACATACTTTTGTAACAATGTAACTAATTTGCATAATGTCAGACTGTGGTTTTCATTGGCTGATGTGAACGCTGTCTCCTTTGGCCCGCCCTCAAACACTGTAGTTGTATCTGAGACTGGAAGAGTAGACGCTGTTTTCTGCTGCCAAAGCAAATCCACTGTGATGAAATACGGTAAAACCGACGCCATCATTACTGTTCGTATCACTGTGAATCAAGTGCTGAAGAAGAGCTGAAATTCAGATGCAAAAATGCAAAAATTAAAGTGTTTTTGACCTTGGATGCATGTAAACCTGTTGTAGGAACCTTTAAAATAGCATAATAGGGGCGCTTTAAACATGCATTGCACACTCAACTTTTATTTAAAAAGATCAATGAAAAGTTGAATTCTCATGATATATGAGCACTTGAGGTATTGTAGTGACTCTGTGAGCTCTTGTGAAGTCGTGCTGTAGTGTCTCTGTCTGTGAGGCATTACTTTGATGACTCTCTCAGTGAGGTGTAATGACTCTCTCTCTCTCTCCCAATAATGGCCCTCCTGAGATGTTATTAAAGAATTGGATGGATCTGATTTTAGGGGCATTTCTTCTTACCTTTGAGCATGTATTTCGTGGAGGTCGTGAGAGAATTGATGTGTGTGTGAAATCTCTCTCGCTCTATATCGGTGTTTCTCCACCCCGCCTCACCTCCTTCTTTAATGCTTTAAAATCAAGCGCTTCCAAAGAAAGCTTACAAAGGATGAGGCGATCAATGGAGTCTGGAGGGACGAATCAGATCCCAGCGCCAGAGAAAAAGAGATTCAATTTATTGATTAGAGCAAAAGTAACAAGAGCAATTGGTTCAGTTTCACACAACTTCATGAGAAACTCAACGCAAAATAAATCTTTGCTTGCTTTCCCAGAGGAAAAATATATTTGCTGTTTTATAACTCTAGGAGGTTCTCATTTTTGTTTCATTAGGTATAAACTTCATCTCAGATGTCAACATTTCTTTAGTGACAGAATATTGTCGTACAATAGCAGTAGTGACTGTATAGAACACAGGGCGGTTTGACCAATCAGATGAAAGGGTTTCGTTTTGGTGCCGCCCACATGTGCGAATGAAATATTCAAAAAGGAGAAATCGAGCCATAATCTCGTTAAACAAAGACTGTAAAACTGAAAGTTCACTGTGCTTAATAGAAAAAAACTCTCAAAATCGGATTATATTAAGATGAACTTGACTTGAATGAGTGCAGCAGAGTTCTAGTTCCCAGCATGCTTTGCGTCAAACACTTTAAGGGGAATAAATGTTAAAATTAATGTGATAGTTCACCTAAAAATGAAAATGATCCTATGATTTACTCACCCTCAAGCCATCCTAGGTGTATATGACTTCTTCCAGACGAACACAATCGGAAGTATATTTAAAAATATTCTGGCTCTTCCAAGCTTTATAATGGGAGTGAATGGGGGGGCGAGATTTTGAAGCCCAAAAAAGTGCATTCATCCATCATAAAAATAATCCATACAGCTCCAGGGGGTTAATAAAGACCTTCTGAAGTGAAGTAATGGGTTTTTGTAAGAAAAATATCCATATTTAAAACTTGATTAACTGTAGCTTCCAACAGACGGACGTACGCATTGATTTGTGGCGGAAGAGTGACCTCTGACCTGACGCATGACGTAATGACGAACGCAAAAGCGCAGAGGATAGAGCAAAACAAAACACTGCTCATGAATTATAAAGTCTAAAATAAGAATTTTTAAAAAGAGAAATGTTGGAGGATTTCTATATAAGAGAAGAGGAGCTGGAGGTCACTTTTTTGCTAAAATTCGACTTGTGTACAGCCGTTGCCGGAAGCCTTTATTAACCCCCTAGAGTCGTATGGATTACTTTTATGATGTATTGATGCACTTTTTTGGGCTTCAAAATCTCGCCCCCCCCATTCACTCCCATTATAAAGCTGGAAAAGCCAGAATATTTTTAAATATACTCTGATTGTGTTCGCCTGAAAGAAGATAGTCATATACACCTAGGATGGCTTGAGGGTAAATAATGGGATAATTTTCATTTTTAGGTGGACTATCCCTTCAAAGGATTAGTTCACTTCAAATTCAAATTTCCTGATAATTTACTCACCCTCATGTCATTCAAGATGTTCATGTCTTTCTTTCTTCAGTGGAAAAGAAATGAAGGTTTTTGATGAAAACATTCCAGGATTTTTCTCCATATAGTGGACTTCAATGGGCACCAAAAGGTTGAAGGTCAAAATTACAGTTTCATTGCAGCTTCAAAACGTTCTACATGATCCCAGACGAGGAATAAGGGTCTTATCTAGAGAAACCATCGCTCATTTTCTATTTTTTTTTTTAAATTGTATACGTTTTAAGCATAAATGCTCATCTTGAACTATCTCTCTTCTTCTTCTCTATTAGAATTCCGGCAGTGTAGACGCTGCTAAGTGTATTACTGCCCTCCACAGGTCAAAGTTTGAACTAATTGTTATATACTTGCACTAGCATATTGTATATGACAATTTAGTTCAAACTTTGACCTGTGGAGGGCAGTAATACACTCTACATGTCTACACTGCTGGAATTCTAATAGAGAAGAAGAAGAGAGCTAGTTCAAGATGAGCATTTATGGTTAAAACGTATACAATTTTACAATTTTTTTTTAGAAAATGAGTGATGGTTTCTCTAGATAAGACCCTTATTCCTCGTCTGGGATCGCTGTAAACTGTAATTTTGACCTTCAACGGTTTGGGCTCCATTGAAGAATGTTTTCATCAAAAACCTTCATTTCTTTTCAGCTGAAGAAAGAAAGACATAAACATCTTGGATGACATGAGGGTGAGGAAATTATCAGGAAATTTTAATTTGAAAGTGAACTAATCCTTTAAGTGTTATTTTGGGTGTGTTTTGCACAGGATTAGTATAGGGAGTGATGTGTAATGTCTTGATTTATAGGGGTTTCTGTTATGCTGCAGTTTTGCAGGGGTTCCCATTGTGGTGAAGAGTAGAGCGTGTGTTTAGGATGAGGATGTAACGTCCAGTTTGCTTTTAGTTTTAGTTATCCTGCGCTGCGTCCGATATCGAATACTTCCCTACTATACAGTATGTGAAAAACAGTACACCAACAGAGTAGTATGATCAAATTCATAGTATTTGAAAAACAGAAGGCGAAAAGGACCTACTACTTCCAGCGAGAATCTGAGGTGCGCATTTGATTGACACTTTACTATCCCATGAGGCCACGGGAGAGGATTTGTGAATGGCAGTGAAGTAACACTGGTAGGTCACGTGACAGTAACAACATGTCGGATGTAGAATGTCCAGATCACACATGCTGCGTCCCAATTCGCATACTATCTGTCCTAAATAGTATTCGAAAAAAGAATTAGTATGTCCCAAATCGTAGTATGTTTAAATGAGTATTCCAAAGATACCCGGATGGTCTACTTTTTCCGGTTAGAATTCGAAGTGCAGATCCGTGCACTTCTAACCACTAATATTGCCCATAACACATTGCGCTGTGGACGAGGATTCGATTAGAACTACAAATACGAGTAAAAAGTGTTAAAAAACTACAAACATGATGTGCGAGACCGACGGTTAAGCAGAGCGGTTAAGATAAAGAGGCTTGAATGATTAATAATCAGTATCTAACCTGACGAAAATATGTTTATTAAATGTTATCCACATTATATTTCATCTGAAACAGCATTGTGAACTTTTATAACGATGCGTTTGGTCATTAATTTTTAAATGCATCATTATGCAAAGACGAGGAGAGTTATTGCATGAAAGACCCATGACTGGCAGATCAACGTGTGACTACATTTATCTCCGAAACGGTAGGAAATTAAATTTAAATAAATGTGTGGAGGATTTTAACTGTGACAAGATGATTGACAGGGTAGTTTAAACAGTTACAGGTTGCGTAACTAAGCGACAGAACGTCCGTTAATGACGCAATTATGACGAGGTAGTATGTCCCAAAGCTTGCATACTCTTCTGCTACACACTCAAAAGTGTGTACTTTTTCTTTACAAAAACAGTACATACTTTTAGGACGTAGTATAAGTAGGCGAATTGGGACGCAGCAACAGTGTTAGTTTGTAACTTATTGTTTCCTGTATTTCCTTTCTGTTTCCATAGTTTCTATAATGTTCTCTTTTGTTGTCATAGCGACTCATTGTTTGATTGATTTGATTCACCTGTTCCTTGTTCAGTCCTGTAGAGACACTGTGTATATACAGCCCTCAGTTTGAGTTCTTCTTTGTCCATTCCTTCTATGATGGAACCTTTTAAGATTCCATATAGAATCTTTTCTCCTAAAGGCCTGTCAATGATTTTATCGTTCATCAGCTGGGGGAAAAAAAAACGTTCTGAAAGTGATTCCAATGATAATGTTTCTTTGTGCCGTTATTGTTATAGTTGTGGTGTGAACTCTGCTATTCTTTTATATTTAGAACGATTTTAGAACTATATCTTTATAGTTATCGTTCTTGGTGTGAACGGCCTGAAGAGAGTCTGATCAGACTGACTGAAGCTCTGTGTTTGTGTGGGTATTCAGCTCATGTCTTCACACGCAGGGCACTGGAAGGCTAAGGCATGCAGCATCTGGGCGCTCATCTGCTTCTTAATGACATGCTAATGGCGTTAACGTGCTGCTTGCTGTGTGTGTGTGTGTGTGTGTGTGTGTGTGTGTGTGTGTAGATATATCAATAAAGCCTCACGGGCTGAAGTGCTCTACAGCTGAGCTCGTATCACAGTTCAGCCCAGTACATCTGTAAGTCCTGATGTTCTCCGATGATCCTGATTCAGGGCTCCACCACTGTGACTAGACTTTATTCTGCAGGACTGATGGTGCTGATCCTGAACTCCAAATTTCCAACTATCTACTTAGAAAGATATAGATATGATTGAAATGAATTTGAAATTATGAGTATATGACTCAGAGAAATGGACAGAGCTTACTAGCATTCACTTTGAAGCAATTAAAGTGCATCAATAAGTCAAGTTTCTACTTTGGTTGATGATAAAAAAAAAAACCTGTTTAGCAAACGGCATGTGTGTAAAAGACGCTTGCGAAACAAATTCCAGCATTGCACATCACTTATCATTTGCTATTTGGTTGCTGGACTTCAGTGTTGTTATTGTTAATCAAAATTATTACAAAAACTAAAATAAAAATAAATTATAGATAAATAGAAATATAAAAAAAAAATTATTAAAATGCACAAAATCACATACAATTTTCTAAAGCTGAAATAAAAATAAATTAAAGCTAAATAGAAATATTTTTATTAAAAAACTATTAAAGAGGACAAAAGCACATGACAAAATGACTAAAGCTGAAATAAAAATAAACTAAAGCTAAATAGAAATATAAAAAATATTAAAAAGCACAAAATCACATGACAAAATGACTAAAGCAGAAATAAAAATAAATTAAAAATTAAATAGAAATATTAGAAAACTATTAAAAGCACAAAATCATATGACAAAATAAATAAAGCTGAGATAAAAATAAATTAAAGCTAAATAGAAATATTAGAAAACAATTAAAAAGGACAAAAGCACATGACAAAATGACTAAAACTAAAATAAAATAACTGGAAATTAAATAGAAATATTAAAAAACTATTAAAAATGACAAAATCACGACAAAATTACTAAAGCTGAAATAAATTAAAATTAAATAGAAATATTAGAAAACTATTTAAAGCATAAAATAACATCACAAAATTGCTAAAACTGAAAAAAATGAATGAAAATTAAATAGAAATATTAAAAAGCTATTAAAAATGACAAAATAACATGACAAAATTACTAAAGCTGAAATAAAAATAACATTAAATAGAAATATTACAAAACTATTAAAAGCACAAAATCATGACAAAATAACTAAAGCTGAAATAAAAATAAATTAAAGCTAAATAGAAATATTAGAAAACTATTAAAATGGACAAAAGCACATGACAAAATGACTAAAACTGAAATAAAAATAACTGAAAATTAAATAGAAATATTAAAAAACTTAAAAATGACAAAATCACGACAAAATTACTAAAGCTGAAATAAATTAAAATTAAATAGAAATATGAGAAAACTATTTAAAGCATAAAATCACATGACAAAATTGCTAGAACTGAAAAAAATGAATGAAAATTAAATAGAAATATTAAAAAACTATTAAAAATGACAAAATAACATGACAAAATTACTAAAGCTAAAATAAAAATAAATTAAAGCTAAATAGAAATATTTTAAAATATATATATTAAAAAGGACAAAAGCACATGACAAAATGTCTAAAACTGAAATAAAAATAAATGA
>VTFQ01000013.1:43105869-43203369 GCA_036281575.1 Ancherythroculter nigrocauda
TATGGACTTAATTAAGATGTGATTAAATGAAACAGCTCCAGTTTAGTGGGAGATTTCCAGAACGATATGCTGAAAGCGAGAACACACACACACACACACACACACACACACACACACATGCACGCTGAGGCTGTTTCTGTGTGATTAGTTAAATATCTGGAAGTGTTTCTCAAGGCTCTGTTATCAGTGAAGTGAAGAGTGAGTCTAATGCCTGCCTTTAGTGAACCTGTAAGCTATCACTGTCTGTCTCTCTCACTGCAGGATATCAGAGACTCTTCTGATCACAGCAGAAACCAACCAAACCAACCTTCATAAGACCCGAGCACATGCTAAGAGCAGCTCAGAACACACAAACCGACTCTAAAAAGTAATTCAGGGGACCACAACTTAAATAAATGCATGGTTGCGAGTTAAAGGGATAGTTCACCCAAAAATGAAAATGTGATGTTTATCTGCTTACCCCCAGCGCATCCAAGATGTAGGTGACTTTGTTTCTTCAGTAGAACACAAATGATGATTTTTAACTCCAACTGTTGCCGTCAGTCAGTCGTATAATGCGTGTCAATGGGAACTCCATCTATAAGAGTCAAAAAACATGCACAGACAAATCCAAATTAAACCCTGCGGCTCATGACGACACATTGATGTCCTAAGACACGAAACAATCGGTTTGTGCGAGAAACCGAACAGTATTTATATCATTTATCATCACATCAATGTGTCGTCACGAGCCGCAGGGTTTAATTTGGATTTGTCTGTGCAAGTTTTTTTTACTCTTATAGATTGTGTTCCCATTGACACGCATTATTTGACTGACAGACGGCAACGGTTGGAGTTAAAAATCATCATTTGTGTTCTACTGAAGAAACAAAGTCACCTACATCTTGGATGCGCTGGGGGTAAGCAGATAAACATCACATTTTCATTTTTGGGTGAACTATCCCTTTAACTTAGTTGAATTAAACCTTTTAAGTTGCAAACATTATTTTGACATAATAATGTTGATCATTACACCAACTTAATATCATCTGTAATTTAAACTCAAATTTCTGCGTTAATTGGCTTTTTTAAAAATTAGGTTGTAGTAACTTAAAGGGTTAGTTCACCCAAAAATGAAAATTATGTCATTAATGACATAAAGTCCAGAAAGGAAAGGTAATAAAAACATCATCAAAGTAGTCCATGTGACATCAGTGGGTTAGTTAGAATTTGTTGAAGCATCGAAAATACATTTAGGTCCAAAAATAACAAAAACTACGACTTTTTTCAGCATTGTCTTCTCTTCCGGAATCCTTTCCATTGAATTGATTCCATTGAATTGATTCCATTGAATTGATTCTATTGAATTGATTCCATTGAATTGATTCCATTGAATCCTTTCATCTGTCGGCGTTGGTAATGCACTTTTACGTCGCCGTGGTTGTTTTTAGCAATTAGGACATCTGCAACATTTTGAAGCATCGAAAATACATTTTGGTCCAAAAATAACAAAAACTACGACTTTATTCAGCATTGTCTTCTCTTCCGGGTCTGTTGTCAATCCGGGTTCACAACTCCGCTTCTTCTTCTTCTTTCCTGTTTTACGGCAGTTGGCATCCAGCTTATTGGTGCATTACCGCCCCCTTCTGCTCCGGATTGTGGTTCACGACTCCGCAGTGACGCTGCTGATGTAAGACGCTGCTGACGTGTTATCCGGTGCGCCCGAGCTTCGTTTACAGTCTGAGGGAGACGCACGCTGTATTCAAGCTATTCTACATTGTTTGTATTTTGGTATTGCTATATTTTTTAAAATGGTGCATAAGTGTGCATGTCGCAGATGTCCTAATCGCCAAAAACAACCATTACCAACGCCGACAGATGAAAGGATTCAATGGAATCAATTCAATGGAATCAATTCAATGGAAAGGATTCTGGAAGAGAAGACAATGCTGAATAAAGTCGTAGTTTTTGTTATTTTTGGACCAAAATGTATTTTCAATGCTTCAAAAACTTCTAACTAACCCACTGATGTCACATGGACTACTTTGATGATGTTTTTATTACCTTTCTGGACATGGACAGTATACCGTACAAACATTTTCAATGGAGGGACAGAAAGCTCTCGGACTAAATCTAAAATATCTTAAACTGTGTTCTGAAGATGAACGAAGGTCTTACGGGTTTGGAACGACATGAGGGTGAGTCATTAATGACATCATTTTCATTTTTGGGTGAACTAACCCTTTAAAGGATTATTTCACTTTAAAATGAAAATTATCCCATGATTTACTCACCCTCAAGCCAGGTGTATATGACTTTCTTCTTTCTGATGAACACAATCACAGATATTTTACGAGTATGAGCTGAAGAAAGTGCCTCCATCCACATCCATCCATCATAAACGTACTCCACACAGCTCCGGGGGTTAATAAAGGCTTTCTGAAGCGAAGCGATGCATTTGTGTAAGAAAAACATCCATATTTAACAAGTTATGAAGTAAAATATCTAGCTTCAGCCAGACTGCCTTCTGTATTCAAGTTACGAAGAAAGTGTGAAACTCTTGGAGTTCAGAAATTTTACGCTACGTCCGACACCTTCCCTATTCAACTTACGGAAAAAGCTTAACTGATGCCAGTTCTGTTTTTTCGCATGTTGAATATGAAAGGCGGTCTAAGCTAGATATTTTACTTCATAACTTGTTAAATATGGACGTTTTTCTTACACAAATGCATGGCTTCGCTTCAGAAGGCCTTTATTAACCCCCTGGAGCCGTGTGGAGTATGTTTATGATGGATGGAGGCACTTTCTTGAGCTTCAAACTCGCTATTATCGCTCACTACCATTATAAAGCTCGGATGCGTCAGGATATTTATTAATATATCTCAGATTGTGTTCGTCAGAAAGAATAAAGTCATATACACCAAGGATGGCTTGAAGGTGAGTAAAGCTTAGGGTAATTTTCTTTTTAAAGTGAACTAATCCTTTAATGAAATTGTCTTGATAACTTCGGATATTAGGCAGTGGATTTCTAGTTCCCAGTGTGCTTTGCAAATGACTGGATAACGAGAATAAATGTGTTAATTTATTTGTTTTTAGTGAAGTTTTTATGTTTGACATTTAAAAGAGTTTCTGTAATGTTGAAGCTTGTGCTGAAGTGTAAATACATGAATGTAAACACTACATTGACTCTATAAGCAATGACTGCGCTAATGCCAGTGACAAGCAATATCTTACTTGTTCATTAAATATACATGTTAAATAAGTTATGTTAGCATGTGCTATGATAGCTGTTGATTTGAAATGAAATAGATCAGATTAAGTGGTTCCGGGGCTACAAATCTGGTTGTTGGAGCGACAAATTTTTTTTTTTTTTGAGTAATCAACTTAAAAATTTGTGTTTATGCTACAATAATTAAGTTCCTCTAACTCAATGTAGCTTGTTGGTTGAACATAAATTCACTAAAAGTTGTCATAACTCAAAAAAATAGATGCAAACTATTTTTTTGTTTGTTGTTGAGCCAACACATAATTTTTTAGAGTGCAACAGTCTGACAACCATCCATAGTGCAATAACATGGTGTTATGGTTTATTTGGTTTATTAACCATATTAATAATTATTTTCATTTATTAATGTAAAACCAAAAATTATTCAGACATTTTTTATATTTTTTACTAGCGTGTGCAGGACACTATAGTTGATTTATGTAAGTGAGGATAGCAAAATAAAGTAAATTATGACATATTATACCCAAAAATTCTTCATACAGTAAAATCGATAAAATTTGGAACCAAAATTTATTCAGACACTTTGATCAGTGTTATCTGACATAATTAAGATTATTGTTTTTCTGACACAGTTTAACTCTGAGATCTTGTCATATTTTATCACCATTTTTGAACTATAGTGAATAAACTGTATTAATGAATGAAATGTTCAAGGTGTCTGAATATATTTTGGTTTGGTTTAGTCTGGTTCATTGTTTGCTGTAGGCTAGTCCTGCAGAGCTATCAGAGCTCCTCTGAACCCCTCCACCTCCCCAGCTCCACCTGTCTAAATCTTTTACGGGATTTATGTCTGTCTGTGTATTGCATTTATGTCTATTTATGCAGCAGCAGCAGCAGATCTTACATGCTCACAGCAGTGTGTTTGTGTATCTATTAGCAGTAGTAAGTCCATACTTGCTCTTCAGAACCAGCAGATCTAATCCTCCAAGACTAAATACATTAACACTGCCATATTTAATAACATGCTAAAACTATTCCAAGTGTTGTCATGATTGAAATATATACAGTATATTATTTCGTTTATATATTTACATATTAAATTGTTTAAAATAAATTTATATTTATTTATAATATAAAATAATTGTAATAATAATATGAGAATATTTGGAACAATATAATTTATTTACTTTTATGAAACAATAAGTAATTTATTCTTTTTAAGTTATTCATTCTTTTTTCCCCTCTAAGGAATTTCAGTTCTCTGTCTTTCTTTGAGATCTTTCGCAGAGGTTTGACAGGAGCTGTAGATCTTCTGAGGCTGTTGAGAAAATGACACTTAATTTTTCTGCAATGTCTTAGTCTGATTGTATCATCTAATACGGTCTCTCTCTCTCTCACACACACACACACACACACACACACGCACACGCACACGCACACGCACACGCACACGCACACGCACACACACACAGTGTTTATAATGAGGAGAATCACGTCTGTTCTTAATGGGTTATTTTTCTTTGTGCCGGGATGAAAATGTCAAATGCCAGTCAGAGGAGAACTCCTGCCAACATCCAAAGGGGTGTGTGTGTGTGTGTGTGTGTGTGTGTGCGCTTCAGGCTGTTAAATGCAGGACACTCATCCAGGATATTCACACACATCAGGTCAAGAGTGTAAGAGAAACCAGAGAAAAAGTTTGTTTTCATTTATGTGTATAAAATTTATGCATTTCACAAAAAATACAGTGTGTATAGATTTTAATGTAATCTATTATCTATTCAATGTAATTCTTACAGACAATAATGATTTCAATACACCTCATATTATATGAACATGTTTTTATTTTCTGAATTCATTTTTTGGTGGTATAAGCATAAAAGCCTTTCCAGTGTAATTTATTACTGAAGTCACATGACCTGACCTTTTCCCTGCAGTCTTCATTTGAGTTTTGTTTTGTTTTGTCATCTCAGTTCCAGATGCATTCCGAGCTGGTCACATGTGATGATGTCACAGTGGCTTTCATTCCACCCTGATGATGTCACCCATTCTGTTGATTCCGTCTCTCTGATGAGGTGTCTGTGGAATCTCTCATGGAGTGTGTGTGTGTGTGTGTGTGTGTGTGTGTGTGTGTGTGTCTGTTGATTTCCTTGCCTTTAGCTCTGATATTTTAATTACGGAAGCGATGACAATCTCCAAACACTCTCAGACACACCTCTAATTAATAGATATGAAATGAAAATAATGTGATGAATATTCAAACGCTTTGTTTATACTGGAGCCTGTTGTCATTATTTCAAGGAGCGAAGACCACAAACGCACACAGTGACACTAGGCTCACAATGTGTGTGTGTGTATTAATGAAATGCACTTTAATCATCTTTCTGTGTCAGTTGTGCTGAATTATTGTAGTAATATGATTATATTTAAGTGTGAGAGGTCAATATGTCATTGATTGTAAAGGTCTGTGGTGAAAATGAGAAACTATTAATTTAGCTTGAGAGGTCAAACGACAGACTCAACCAAATGATCGCACACAAACAGTATACGTGTTCAATATGGACTTAATATTATGGTGCTTTTTTGTGATTTATGGAAAATATTACCTCTTAAGCATCTTTTGTGTTCAACAGAAGAAAGCAAGTGATGTGGGTGTGGAACCAGCGTGAGGGTGAGTAAATGATTATTATTATTATTAGATCTAAAAACAGTCATCCTAATGCACTTAAATATTTTGGTAACACTTCACATTCACACTAAAGTCCCATTACTATGTATTGCATTAACTAACATTAATTAACAGTGAGCAATACGTTTAATAATAAAAAATAATAATACATTTTTTTATGTGGTTTTCTTACACATTTACAAATGGAAGCTTGTTTCCACCACTAAATAAAAAAATAAAAAAGGTAATTGTGACTTTTTATCTCACAATTGCGAATTTGAATTGTCGGAATTGTGAGTTATAAAGTCGTAATTGCGAGATATAAAGCCGGAATTGTGAGTTATAAAGTCGGAATTGCGAGTTATAAAGTCGGAATTGCGAGATATAAAGTCGGAATTGCGAGATATAAAGTCAGAATTGCAAGATATAAAGCCTGAATTGCGAGATATAATGTCGGAATTGCGAGATATAAAGTCGGAATTGCGAGTTATAAAGTCGGAATTGCGAGATATAAAGTCAGAATTGCAAGATATAAAGCCTGAATTGCGAGATATAATGTCGGAATTGCGAGATATAAAGTCAGAATTGCGAGTTATTAAGTCAGAATTGTATAAAGTTGGAATTGCGAGATATGAAGAATTGTGAGATATAATGTCGGAATTGCAAGTTATAAAGTCGGAATTACGAGATATAATGTCGGAATTGCGAGTTATAAAGTCGTAATTACGAGATATAATGTCGGAATTGTGTGTTATAAAGTCAGAATTGCGAGTTATAAAGAATTGTGAGTTATAAAGTCGGAATTGCGAGATATAAAGTCGGAACTGCGAGTTATAAAGTCAGAATTGCGAGTTATAAAGAATTGTGAATTATAAAGTCGGAATTGCGAGTTATAAAGTCAGAATTGCAAGATATAAAGAATTGCGAGTTATAAAGTCGGAATTGTGAGTTATAAAGTCGGAATTGCCAGATATAAAGTCAGAATTGCAAGATACAAAGAATTGCGAGTTATAAAGTCGGAATTGTGAGTTATAAAGTCGGAATTGCGAGATATAAAGTCAGAATTGCAAGATATAAAGAATTGCGAGTTATAAAGTCGGAATTGTGAGTTATAAAGTGTAAGGCCCGCCTAATGGGCCCAATGACGGTTTCCCACAGGACGGGGAAGGTTTACGCGTGTATGCCTTTTCAGCGTCTCTATTAAGTTCACTTAATTTCACTCGCTTAATCTGACTCCAATTTCAAATGATTCTTATTCTAAGGGTTGTGTTTCCAATTAGAAGTTAATCATTTGTTATGTATTAATTTAGATATTCGATTATTCTGATTACCTTATATCTTCAATTATTTCGTTCACTGCAGTCCCGGTATCGCTTTAGAAGAGTTACTTCGGCCGATTTGAGCACTCTTCCCGGACACAAACTCGTCAGTCTGACCTTAAACATTGGATGCAGGGTAAATATCTAGCTTTAAGTCGGTCGCGCTCTGCTTACTCGTAACAAAAAGCATAGTTTTGATATATTTACGAAAACTGCAACTTATTTAAGGCAGTGATTGTCAGAAATCGAAATGGACTTAATTGACGTGCCCTATGCTCCATCTATTAAACCTTTCGTATGAACAATCCTGAACACAGATTTGAGGTAATACCTTCGCTTTGATCTACTAGAAATAAGGGATTAAGAATAATACAGAATCAACCAAATATAACATTTTATTTGTCAAGTAAAAATATATCATGCCAATTACATTACAATTAGACAATTAGAAGCCAATTCAGAAATGATAAATGCATAACATCGATTACTCAAAGAAATGCATATATACACAGTGATGGGTGAATGTCCTCAGACATTCACCCATCTCTGGGGGACCTCTCCTACAGATGATCCCGCATGACTGCTTTGCTCTTTACCTTTTATACCAGAACCAGAACAAAAGGGTTGTAAATATTTACTATACCAGCACCTGTTTTGGGGGGAGAGAAGAAAAGACCACCCAAAAAGAGGACAGAATTTTCCTTAATTTTCCATCTTCTTCATAATTCTAGTGACTGCTATGAAATTGAGACCGTTTTACCAATCGCACTGAGACAAATTAAATGATACCAAACATGAAATGGGAAAAACAATAGATACACAAGTTACATTATATGTTTTGAATAACTTTCAGTGACTTGAGGCAGGGGGAAGGAGAGTTTGTGTGTGTGTGTGTGTGTGTGGTGGGGGAGGCGTTGTCCTTTTGGAGTGGGGGCAAGGTGTTGCCCCTTGCTATTCTTTTAAGATCTTCTTTCCAGATTAAAGTTTTATTACTTTATTGCAGGACGCTTGATCTCAGTTTTTGTTTAGCAGGAAAATCAGGCCTTACAAAAGTCGGAATTGCGAGATATAAAGTCAGAATTGCAAGTTATAAAGTCAGAATTGTAAGATATAAAGTTGGAATTGCGAGATATAAAGTCGGAACTGCGAGTTATAAAGTCAGAATTGCGAGTTATAAAGAATTGTGAATTATAAAGTCGGAATTGCGAGTTATAAAGTCAGAATTGCAAGATATAAAGAATTGCGAGTTATAAAGTCGGAATTGTGAGTTATAAAGTCGGAATTGCCAGATATAAAGTCAGAATTGCAAGATATAAAGAATTGCGAGTTATAAAGTCGGAATTGTGAGTTATAAAGTCGGAATTGCGAGATATAAAGTCAGAATTGCAAGTTATAAAGTCAGAATTGTAAGATATAAAGTTGGAATTGCGAGATATGAAGAATTGTGAGATATAATGTCGGAATTGCGAGATATAAGGTCAGAATTACAAGATATAATGTCGGAATTTCGAGATATAATGTCGGAATTGCGAGATATAAAGTCGGAACTGCGAGTTATAAAGTCAGAATTGCGAGTTATAAAGAATTGTGAGTTATAAAGTCGGAATTGCAAGATATAAAGAATTGCGAGTTATAAAGTCGGAATTGCGAGATATAAAGTCGGAACTGCAAGTTATAAAGTCAGAATTGCGAGTTATAAAGAATTGTGAGTTATAAAGTCGGAATTGCGAGTTATAAAGTCAGAATTGCAAGATATAAAGAATTGCGAGTTATAAAGTTGGAATTGGGAGTTATAAAGTCGGAACTGCGAGTTATAAAGTCAGAATTGCGAGTTATAAAGAATTGTGAGTTATAAAGTCGGAATTGCAAGATATAAAGAATTGCGAGTTATAAAGTCGGAATTGCGAGATATAAAGTCGGAACTGCGAGTTATAAAGTCAGAATTGCGAGATATAAAGAATTGTGAGTTATAAAGTCGGAATTGCGAGTTATAAAGTCAGAATTGCAAGATATAAAGAATTGCGAGTTATAAAGTCGGAATTGTGAGTTATAAAGTTGGAATTGCAAGATATAAAGAATTGCGAGATATAAAGTCGGAAATGCGAGTTATAAAGTCAGAATTGTAAGATATAAAGTTGGAATTGCGAGATATGAAGAACTGTGAGATATAATGTCGGAATTGTGAGTTATAAAGTCGGAATTATGATATATAAAGTTGGAATCGTGAGATATAAAGTTGGAATCGTGAGATATAAAGTCAGAATTGTGAGATATAATGTCGGAATTGCGAGTTATAAAGTCAGAATTGCGAGTTATAAAGTCGGAATTGCGAGATATGAAGTATTGTGAAATATAATGTTGGAATTGTGAGTTATAATGTCGGAATTACGAGATATAATGTCGGAATTACGAGATATAATGTCGGAATTTCGAGATATAAAGTCAGAATTGCGAGTTATAAAGTCGGAATTGCGAGATATGAAGTATTGTGAGATATAATGTTGGAATTGTGAGTTATAAAGTCGGAATTACGAGATATAATGTCGGAATTTCAAGATATAATGTCGGAATTTCAAGATATAATGTCGGAATTGTGAGTTATAAAGTCAGAATTGCGAGATATAAAGTTGGAATTGCGAGATAAAATAAAAAAATGTCTTCAGTAGATTTGTCAAATTGGCCAGTCACTTATTGATGAGTAAATTAATTTAATGAGTACATCTTTAAAATGTGTGAGCATGTGTTTGTGTGTGTCCTTTTTATGAACTGCCACACTGTGTGTGTGTGTATGTGTGTGTGTGCGTGCGTGCGTGTGCGTGTGTGTGGAGGAAGGCCACTGGCATCTTTATCCCGCTCAGATCTGACCAGGCCGGGCTGCAGCTGGGTAGTTCTGGCCCTGAATACACACACACTTACACTTACACACACTTACACACACACACACACTTACACACACAGAGCCGGAAAGGGCCCAGGCTATACACACGCTGCCAGTCCACACAGCTGAGCGGAAGATAAGATACGCGTGTCTCTCTCTCTGTGTCTCGCTTTCTGTAGATGCATTAAAAGTGATCACATTTCTATTTCTTCTGCTCAGTTGTAATATAATATAATATAATATAATGTTGTGATGTTATTTCCATCAAGAGGTGCATCAATTTTCAAAATCAAGTCTCTTCTTCTCACCAAAACTGCACTTATTTGAACAAAAATACAGCAAAAGCAGTAATATTGTGAAATATTATTAGAATTTAAAATAGCTGTTTTCTATGTGAATATATGTTTAAATGTAATTTATTTCTGTGATCAAAGCTGAATTTTCAGCATCATTACTCCAGTCTTCAGTGTCACATGATCCTTCAGAAATCATTCTAATATGATGATTTGCTGCTCAAGAAACATTTATGATTATTATCAATGTTGAAAACAGTTGTGCTGCTTCATATTTCTGTGGAAACTGTGAAACATTGAACTTTTCTGGATTATAAATCACACCATGACTGTGCTGTTTCTGGACAATCCAGTGCTGGACAATTCTTAGCACATGAATTACTTATTCAAAACACCTAAATGTTTTTTATAGAAATCTTTTTTGCAATAATTTACCTATTTGTGAGTTTGTATGCCTGTTAAATTGCCGGGCATCTGGGCACCTGACGAACGTTCGCTCTTGTATTGTTTGACATCCTCAGCCTGCTGTTCAAAGACCACCAGAGAGCCTGCAGTCGTGTGCGTTCGCTCGCTGAAGAATAACGCTATTTTAAGACACAACGCACAACGCTTAAGGCCATTGTGTCTGATTCTGTTTATCCCATTCAGGAGTGTGTGTGGGTTAATAACCAGAGAACTCACACTGCATGAGTACATTGTGTTTGTTTGTTGATGTGTTTAAAGGGATAGTTCAGCCAGAAATGATCATTCTGTCATCATTTACTCTCCCTCATGTCATTACAAACCTGTATGACTTTCTTTCTTCTGTGGAACAAAAAAGGATTATCATATTCTGAAGCTCTTAAATTTCATGCTCAGATTCAACTACAAACTGTTATCTTACCTGGATGATTTCTTCTAACAAGCATTAACATACATAGTGCATATGTATGTATATATATATATATATATATATATACAGTAATATTTATTTATTTATTTATTCAATTTATTATTAGCAGTGTTGGGGGTAATGCACTACAAGTAACATAAGTTATGTAATCGGATTACTTTTTTCAAGTAACTATTAAAGTAACATTACTTTTAAATTTATAACAAAATATCTAAGTTACTTTTTCGAATAAGTAATCCAAGTTACTTAGTTTTCCCATTTATTGAATGACAGCTCTTCTGAACCTGTGTTGAGAGAAATCGGGAGTAAGGTGCATATATTTTATGTATTTAATGTCACATTTTTAACCAATGTCTTTGCAGCTGATCTTCAATATTTAAAAACAAACAAGCAAGCGCAGCCCATGCAGGTGCGAAAAAGTAACGCAAAAGTAACGTAATGCATTACTTGCAAAGTAACAGTTATACAAATATTGTAACTTATTACTTTTAAAAGTAACTTTTCCCAACTATATATTTTAATGTAATCAATGTAAAATATTCAATGTAATCAATTAATTTGAGTAATTTTGGTGCATCCTTCATGCTAGGAATGTTGTACGGTTTGGAACAACGTGAAGAAAATGACAGAATGACAGAGTTATTATAAAGGGTTGAACGGTCCCTTTAAACCCTCCACAATGTTCTAATGACTTTATTAGGCATGTTTAATAAATCATTGCTGAATTAAAATCAGCCTTTAAGAACGCAGCAGAAATGGAAGGACACATTTCGGGAACATTAAGCAATGTTTAGCAGGCGTGACGTCCTCACAGGAGGATATAACGGATGGAGACACTAAACACACACACACACTCTTACACTTACGTGTGTGTGTTGAAAGTGTTGTTTTGGCAGGCGTGTGTGAGACGGAAGAAAATCATCTCGCAAATGGAACTTCTGAGGAAATTTGAGGTGCTATTTGGACCCAAAAACACATGAGACACATTTTTAGCGTATTTTTGTCTTCTGATATATTTCATTAGTGGATGAATCTCACAGAAAAACATGTCCAGGTCATATTTCACCCCTAAAATCAAAAGAAAAATAGGAATTGACATTTTGGATATGGGGGGGGAAAAATCCTATTAAGGTTTTTTGCAATGAAACATTATTTTCATGACGATTAAACATATTCCCTCCAAATTCCCATTAATGTAATGTGTCCTGACATCTTGCTTTTGGGTTTTTTCTCATTAGATTCTTATTAATGCAATACATTTTTTTCATCATATTTTACGGGGGCGGGTGTTGTCACGCTTCTTTTTAATACCTCAGTTGTTTCTTCTAGACATCAATGAGAGTAAATAGAGGGCTAAATGTGACTTTTGCTTCTTAGAAGGTCTTCTTATAAAAAGACCCCTGTATATAAACAGTGTATATATATTTCTCATCCAATGCTTTGAGCTGCTATCCACATTCATTTTATAGCTGTGGAGTTTTACTGTACATGTCATCTATGTCTCATTTCTTTCTATTTTCATTTCTCCAAAGGATTTTAGAACAAACTTCTGAGACTGTGTTGGGAACGCAGTGAGATACAAGAAGGCAGTAAGATGTTCCTTTGGGTTTCCATTAGTATCCCAACAGCCACAATATATATATCTCTCTGGTGATGTTTCAGGTCAGTGAACATCGGCTGTAAGCATTCCTGTGAGAATAATAACATATCGTACATGATCATAGCAAACCACCCACTCCACACTGTGTGAAGCTCTCATTCGTGACATGAGCTCGATTTGCACCGCTGTGGGATTCAATCCAACCAATCCATAATGCACATCTCTAGAACATGATCAAGAACGGCTCATATATATATATCGTATTAATGCACACATAATTATAACATGTTCTTGGTGCACTGAGTTGATGATATAAGCATTTGCAGTGGAGAAAGTGTGTTTTCTTCATTTCAGGGAATGAAATCTCATTAATGCCTGTGTTTTCTTATAAAGTGCCCTGTTATGCTATTTTTAAAGGCTCATAATTTTGTTTTGGAGTCTCGTACAACAGGTTTACATGCATCCAAGGTCAAAAACACTTTAATTTATTATATATAATGCAGCATCAGCTTTTTTTCTCACAGTGTCTGAAATGGTTCATTCGAAGATTCTGCATCTCTAAGCCCCGCCTTTCTGAGAGCCTGATCTGCTCTGATTTGTCAGATGGCCCAGTCTGTTGTGATTGGTGAGAAACCAAACGCTCATTATCATATTTGAATTTCAGCTCTTCTTCAGCACTTGATTCACAGCGATACGAACAGTAATGATGGTGTCGGTTTTACCGTATCAATCTCATCGAAGTGGATTTGCTTTGGCAGCAGAAAACAGCGTCTTCTTGACATGAACAACATGAACCAAACTCTTCCAGTCTCAGATACAGCTACAGTGTTTGGGGGCAAAGGAGAACCACAATGAAAACCACAGGCTGGCATTATGCAAATTATTTACAAACCTACATAGATTCAGCAGGGAGTGAGACTGAATTACTAACAACTCATTTCAGGCAGTTCAGAATCGATTCTTTCTTTTGGGAGACAATAATCTTTGAAACTTTGCCGACCTTTTACATTCACAAACAGCTCTATTACACACTGCATGAAAGGTAATATCCCAAAACGCACAATAGGGGCACTTTAACAGCAGTGAGATTTAATGGAAAATAAATTGAAACTTTAACTCTCCTGCATGTTTCTCCAGAAACTCAATACGAAAATTTCTCATACATTTTTTAAGCTGTAAATTCTTACTTTTTGACAACAATTCATTCATTTGTGTCTGGATTAATTAAAAATATATCAGAGAGCTCAATTAAGATAGGAAGCTCTGAGCAAGCAGATTTTCCTGAGGCTGTTTGAGTCCTGCTTGTGTTTGTTCCTCTCATCAGCCAATCAGATCGCTGCATCTCTTGATGTGTGAAAATGAGCGTTATTAATTATTCATGGACCAAAGGGTGGTATTTTGTCTCTGCGTGTTTGGCTGACTGAGTTATGAAGATTGTTTGTGTTTGATTATGGCACAGAACAGTATTCTGGGAACACTGAAGTAGGAAAACACATTTAGAGAGTTGTTTTTCTTTTTCTCTTTTCCTTCAGACCTGAAGAGCAGACCTGGCTCAGACTAGCCTGAAACACACTGTCAAAAACAAGCTGCATCTTAAAAATCCATACTTTTTATTTATATAATTATATATATATATATATATATATATATATATATATATATATATATATATATATATATATTTCTCAGTTGGAAATATTATATATACAGAAAGTTTTATATATAAACAGAAATGCTGTAACAGTAGCCAGAGAGCTCACTGCTCAACCATCAAATACTGGTCAGCATATGCTGTAGCAGTGCAGCACGCTTTCAGAAACCCTCCACCTACCCCATTTTCACCTGTATAGATCTGCTAAGAGTAATTTGTGTATGTTATATTGTACAGCAGCAGCATGTCTTACTTTCTCACAGCAATGTGTCGTGTATGTTTTGGTCCCGTACTTGCTCTGCAACAGCAGCAACAACAGCAGCAGCAGCAATAACAGCAGAAGCAATAACAGCAGTAGCAGCAATAACAGCAGCAATAACATCAGAAGAAATATCAGCAGCAGCAGCAATAACAGCAGCAGCAGCAGCAGCAGCAATAACATCAGAAGAAATATCAGCAGCAGCAGCAATAACAGCAGCAGCAGCAGCAGCAGCAATAACATCAGGAGAAATAGCAGCAGCAGCAATAACAGCAGCAGCAGCAATAACATCAGAAGCAATAGCAGCAGCAGCAGCAATATCATCAGAAGCAATAGCAGCAGCAATAACATCAGAAGCAATAACAGCAGCAACAGCAATAACATCAGTAGCAGCAATAACATCAGGAGAAATAGCAGCAGCAGCAATAACAGCAGCAGCAGCAATAACCTCAGAAGCAATAACAGCAGCAGCAGCAATAACATCAGAAGCAATAACAGCAGCAGCAGCAATAACCTCAGAAGCAATAACAGCAGCAGCAGCAACAACCTCAGAAGCAATAACAGCAGCAGCAGCAATAACCTCAGAAGCAATAACAGCAGCAGCAGCAATAACATCAGAAGCAATAACAGCAGCAGCAGCAATAACATCAGAAGCAATAACAGCAGCAGCAGCAATAACATCAGAAGCAACAGCAATAACATCAGAAGCAATAACAGCAGCAGCATCAATAACATCAGAAGCAATAGCAGCAGCAGCAGCAATAACATCAGAAGCAATAACAGCAGCAGCAGCAATAACATCAGAAGCAATAACAGCAGCAGCAGCAGCAATATCATCAGAAGCAATAACAGCAGCAGCAGCAATAACATCAGAAGCAACAGCAATAACATCAGAAGCAATAACAGCAGCAGCATCAATAACATCAGAAGCAATAACAGCAGCAGCAGCAATAACATCAGAAGCAATAACATCAGCAGCAGCAATAACATCAGCAGCAGCAATAACATCAGAAGCAATAACAGCAGCAGCAGCAGCAATATCATCAGAAGCAATAACAGCAGCAGCAGCAATAACATCAGAAGCAACAGCAATAACATCAGAAGCAATAACAGCAGCAGCATCAATAACATCAGAAGCAATAGCAGCAGCAGCAATAACATCAGAAGCAATAGCAGCAGCAATAAATAACATCAGAAGCAATAGCAGCAGCAATAACATCAGAAGCAGCAATAACAGCAGCAGCAGCAGCAATATCAGCAGAAACAGCAATAACAGCAATAACAGCAGCAGCAGCAGCAATAACATCAGAAGCAATAGCAGCAGTAGCAATAACAGCAGCAGCAATAACAGCAGCAGCAGCAATAACCATCACCACCACCACCACCAGCAATAACATCAGAAGCAATAACAGCAGAAGCAATAGCAGCAGCAATAACAGCAGAAGCAATAACTGCAGCAATAACATCAGAAGAAATATCATCATCATCAGCAGCAATTACATCAGAAGCAACAGCAGCAGCAATAACAGCAGCAGCAGCAGCAATAACAGCAGCAGCAGCAGCAATAACATCAGAAGCAATAGCAGCAGCAGCAGCAGCAATAACAGCAGAAGCAATAGCAGCAGCAATTACATCAGAAGCAATAACAGCAGCAATAACAGCAACAGCAATAACTGCAGCAGCAGAGGCAATAACAGAAGCAGCAGAAGCAATAGAAGCAGCAGCAATAACAGCAGCAGTGTAGCAGATCTATTCCATCAAGACCAAACATATCAACATTGTCATATACAATACCATTCTATATACATATTATATACAGTCTTAAAAAAAGGTTCTTTATTGCCATCAATTGTTCCATGAAGAACCTTTAACATCCACAGAACTTTTCCATTCTGCAAAAGCTTCTTTATAGAGATTCTTTATAAAAAGATTCTTTAGATTTTTAATGTTCTTCAAACTAAGAAAGAATGGTTCTATGAAGAACTTTCCACTAAAAGATTCTTTAGGGAACTAAAAACTGTTCTTCAATGGTAACACTGAAAAAACAACGCTTTTTGGAACCTTTCTTTTTAGGAGTGTATTAACAAAATCTCATTTTGTCATGTATTTTCCTCATAGATGAGCAGCGACTGAATACATTAACAGTTAACCAGAACTGTCTGAGGACAGATTAAAGGATCTGATTGGCTGAATATAAGAGGTCAGTGTCTTCTCCAGCAACTACACACACACACATGTGCATATGCAAAAACAGGAACTTTCTCTTATGCAAAAATTATATATTAATGCTCAAAGTTGCATTACTAAAAAGAGTCTCCCTGCTCTAATGCAGTATATATGTTCCGTCTCTTGCCGTGTTTCCTGCATTTTTCATCAAAAGCTCGAGCAGCTGAAAGTCGTGTGAGTCTTTCCAGCGCAGAAATCTCGCAGTGAGTCCCTGCTGTCGCGCTTCTAAAGTTGCTTAGTAACTGAGGAAGTGAAGCTATGTACGACTGCTCACTGTGAGCATATGCTGTGCGCACACACACACACACACTCACACGAGGGAAAGTGTGTGTTGATAGTCTTAATTATCCAACTGATTGTAGTAATTAATGACTTGGACTGAGAGTGGAGACAGACATTAATAAAGACAATCAGACAATCAATCACATCATTATGTGTGTGTGCAGATTGAGACGTGTCATAAATCAGTATTAAATTATATAGGAGCAGTTTCTCTGAAGTCTGTATATACGGGCTGTGTTCCAAAATCTAGTGAGCTGTCTACATAGACAGCTTAGATTTCGGAAGGATCATGTGACACTGAAGACTGGAGTAATGATGCTGAAAATTCAGCTTTGATCACAGGAATAAATTACATTTTACAGTATATTCACATAGAAAACAGTTTTTTTGCATTGTAATAATATTTCACAATATTACTTTATCAAATCCAGTAATAAAATCAAATCCACACACCACACATATAAATAAAAACATCTGAATTTGAATGGTAGTTTATATATTACTTGTACTTAAGTATACAGTATATTAATTAATATATATTTTACTGTATATGTGAGTATGTACTATAACCATTACGATTATTTATTAGAACATAGAACTTATTATGTGCATTATAATTCATAAAGAATGCCTTATACATTCTTTATAGAATGTTACCAGTTATTCCTGATGACATCATCTGACAACGCTTGTCTAGGTTGGTTACCATGGCGATTAAGCAAAGAAACTTTTTATTCCCTTCACCACAAACTTCCTGTCACGACTTTCGTCCCTAACTACAGTAACATCCACAACCACGCAGTCACGAATCAACCCTAAACCAACCTCTAAATGAAGTTTTCATACATGTTCTGTAATTGAGACTGCTGAAAATAGCTGATGTTTTCCTCCTCGTCTCATCGCTCACAAGAACAAGCAGGAGTTTTAGTCAGAGTTGAACAGATTTACTGCTCACATGAAGCTCCTGAAAGACTCCACTCCAGCGGATTGACTTTAGTTGCTAAACTACACGATGCAGCACACACAAATATCAGGAGAAGTCCATTTTTTAATCAGCTGCAACAGTTTTCTATTGATTTTTCGCTGTACATAATGAAATCTATTTATAATCAACATTTCCATCAACTCAGTCCACCATCTTTAATGTTTTTTTTTCACTGAGCATGTTGCAATGCATTCTTATCTGCAAAGGTTACATATAAAAGGTTATAAATATATATATATATATATATATATATATATATATATATATATATATATATATATATATATATATATATATAATATTAATAATTATACATAATTTATGTTAATAATAATTATAAATTTAAATATAAATTATATATAATTTATATATATATATATATAATATTAATAATTATACATAATTTATGTTAATAATAATTATAAATTTAAATATAAATTATATATAATTTATATTATGTATATATATATATATATATAATATTAATAATTATACATAATTTATGTTAATAATAATTATAAATTTAAATATACATTATATATAATTTATATTATGTGTGTGTATATATATATATATATATATATATAATATTAATAATTATACATAATTTATGTTAATAATAATTATAAATTTAAATATAAATTATATATAATTTATATATATATATATATATATATATATATATATATAATATTAATAATTATACATAATTTATGTTAATAATAATTATAAATTTAAATATAAATTATATATAATTTATATTATGTATATATATATATATATATATATATATATATATATATATATATATATAATATTAATAATTATACATAATTTATGTTAATAATAATTATAAATTTAAATATACATTATATATAATTTATATTATGTGTGTGTATATATATATATATATATAATATTAATAATTATACATAATTTATGTTAATAATAATTATAAATTTAAATATAAATTATATATAATTTATATATATATATAATATTAATAATTATACATAATTTATGTTAATAATAATTATAAATTTAAATATACATTATATATAATTTATATTATGTATATATATATATAATATTAATAATTATACATAATTTATGTTAATAATCATTATAAATTTAAATATAAATTATATATAATTTATATTATATATATATATATATATATATATATATATATATATATATATATATATATATATAATTTACATTTTATATATATTATTTAATATAAGTATAATATATACATATATATATAACATAATAATAATAATTTAATAATTTAATCATATGTATTATCACAGATCCCTTGTTCCCTGGACTCCATTTCCCATCATCCTCCTGTTTCCACACCTGCACTCACTTCCCTCGTCATCTCCCCATCATCACAGATCATCTTCACCTGGACCTTATCATCTGCACTCCCTATTTTTATGGACTCACTCCCTTCACTCCTTGTCCGTTCTCTGTTGTGTTATGTTTGCGTTTGGTGTTCCCTGCCTTTGGTTTATTAAAGTATTGGATGTTATTGTGGAAATCCATATCTGCCTCATCTCTACACCAGCAACCGTAACAGAAGAACGTACCTTTAAACTGCTGGATTTCCACAAAAATGGATGCAATCTTCAGCTCCCGGGCTCCAGCTTCTCCCATGCCTCTCACACCAATGACGGCCGCAGAGAGACTCATCGGGCTTCTGCAGTTCGGACGTTCACTGGAGAGGTATGTGGAGGAATTCATTGAGCTAGCTTATTTGACTAACTGGCCCGACGCTCAGTTGCTCACCCTGTTTCTGGACGGGCTGGATGACAACACTATCTGTTTTGATGAACCTGACTATCGTTTTTCCTTAAACAAAACTATCAATTTTATTTTGTATTTAAATTGCTCCAAATTCCTCGTAGAAGAGGTTCAGGATGAGTGTTTCTCGTCCAGTCCCTCCAGAAACACGGGTAGCCAGGCCAGTTAGTCAGCCTCCGTCTTCCTCCGCATGCCCCTCCAGTGAGCCCCTTGCCTGTTCTACGCTGGACCCACAAGGAAGAAGAAAGCCCCAGCCTGTCACAAACCTGCCGCTCTAGCCCTCTCTGAGCAGGCCTCAACCTCACACGAGCCACCAAATGATGCGATTTGGCTCATTGACTTCTGGAACGAGCCAATTTCTCCAGTCTCCACCGAGCAAGTTTCTCCAGTCTCAGCCAAGCAAGTTTCTCCAGAACTCTCTGAGCCTGCCGCTCCAGCCCTCTTTGAGCCCTCAGCTCAAGCCGTCGCCGAGCTAGTAGCTCCAGATGAGTCTGTGTCCCCTCCCTGCCTCCCTCTCCCACCTCCTCCCATCTGCCTTCTTGCACCATCTCCGCTCCTTCCTGTCAGCTCATCAGATCTCCCTCAGTCCACAGCCACCACGAGGCCAGGGGTTCCTAGGTCTCCACCTCCAGCATCCGCGACCAGGACTCCACCTCGGCCCATTGGTCCATCAGCTCCCCCTTGGCTCCAACCTCCCTCATCTCCACCTTTGCCCATCAGTCCACCAGTTCTGCCAGGCTCCATCCTTCCCCCGGTTCCGCATCGGTCGTTCGTCGGCCTGCCCTCACATCAGGACTGCACTCCTCGGGTTTCACCTCGTCCCTTCGTCCCTCACGCTCCGTTGGCTTCCTCACTCCCTCCTGCTCCCCTTTGGTCGTCTGTCGTTTTGGCTCCTCTGCGGCCTTCTGGAGCCCCGCCTGCGCCTCAGTCGGCAGAGCCTGCAGCATCGTCATGTCCCGCCGGATCCTCACTTCCACCTGGGCTTGTCTGCAATTCGGCTACGGCACCTGACCCACCATGGCAGCCCGCTGCACCTGACCCGCCGTGGCCTGCCAAGACCCCTGACCCGCCGTGGCCTGCCAAGACCCCTGACCCGCCGTGGCCTGCCAAGACCCCTGACCCACCATGGTCGTCCACGACCTCGGGTCCGCCCTGGAGACCTCAGTGTCCGTCCGCTCCTCTCCCTGCGCCTGCGTGAGGGCGCCCACCCCCCCTCCCGTTTGTTCCATCTACGGCGTGAGGACGCGCCTACCGCCTAACTGTCACAGTTCCCGTGTTCCCTGGACTCCATTTCCCAGCATCCTCCTGTTTCCGCACCTGCACTCACTTCCCTCGTCATCTCCCCATCATCACGGATCACCTGCACCTGGACTTGATTATCTTCACTCCCTTTATATTGCACTCACTCCTTTCACTCTTCGTCCGTCTTATGTTATGTTAAGTGTATGTTTGGTACTCCTTGCCTGTGTTTATTAAAGTAGTGTCTATAATTGTGGAAATCCGTATCTGCCACATCCTTCTACCAGTACACCATAACTATATATATATATATATATATATATATTATATATTATATATTTTTTAATAATCTAATAATTATGTTTTGTTAAAACATAATTATTAAATAGTATATGTAGTATTTATATATAATTTATGTCTATCTATATATGTATATTTTAAATTATGTATATATAATATACAGCATATATAATTCATAAATCATATATTTATATATTTTTAGCATATATATATAATTTATATTTTATATATTTTGTTATAAATATTTTTATATAATAATATAGTATATATAACATAATAATTATTTAATAATTAATAATTTAATAATTAAATGTGTATTTACTATTTATGTATATCATTTATATTTTATATAGATTATTTAATATAAATAATTATACATAATTTGCACTATTAATAATATTTAATTTAAAATGTGTATATAATTTGTATTTTATTTCATTTTATTTTATGTTTTTAATTTTTAGATATTATTATATATTATTTAATATGTATGTATGCATGTATGTATTATAATATATAATAATAATAATATATTATTAAGTATTATATACTTGAATTTTATTTTATTATTTGTTTGTAAAGACAGTGGAGGGCATGTAAGACGTCCTGTGAAATGCTGTAGTCGAGTACAGATATGATGTTTGGAGAAATGAATGTGAATGGAAGTGATTTCACTATTGCAGCAGTGTAATAAAAATAGTGTGCTTATGTTGCCTAGGTAGGCAGCTCTCTAGGGATTGTAATAAAGCCGCTGTCTTTGACTTCTCGTCTATATGAAAGTGTGTCGCGCTCCGTCTCCCTCGCTGTGAGGAATTAACAGGAGCTGCTCTCTGTTCCATAAGATTGTGATCAGTACGGTTCATTTTGTCCTTTCATCTTCTGAGAGAGGAGATCTTGTCGGGCAGATGTCGAGCCACGGCTCTGATAAGGGAAAGTGTGTGTGATACGAGCGAGCTGGTTTGCATTAGAGCTCAGACAGATGTGAGCGAGCACACGGACGGGAACATCCCGCTGGAGTTTGTGTTTACTGGAGGAATTGAAGAGACAGAATCACGGCACATATGTAGGTGAAGTAAATGTCAGGGAAAACAAGAGCCGTGTGTGTGTGTGTGTGTGTGTGTGTGTGTGTCCGAATGTCCCTGTAAAAATAGTAAATCCTACTTTGTCATTCCAAGAGGGAAAAACAGCTTCATATGGAGACTTTGTGGATCAGCTTTTATCTGTCGGTCCTTCAGGGTTAAAGAAGGTCATGACCCTGAGACCACTGCTGCTGTGTGCGTCACTCTCACATCCTCAGACACACACACACACATGTGCCAATGGGCTTTTAGCACCTTTCTTAGAGTACATGTGTGTTCATACACTCACACACACATCGCATGAGGCACAGAAATAGACAGAGAGAGACGGAGATGTCATCTTGATTTATTTTGTAACATTTGTATACGTTTTCTTCACTTTTAAGTCAAATAAAAATAAATTTAGTCTATATAAACATATATTTACATACACAAGACACAAACTCATCGGTCAAGCTAAAGGTGTTTACATGCAGAGTGAAATCAGGATAATGGGTAAAATCAGGTCAGGATTAATTAGAGAACGTGTTTCCCTGACCTTACACACCGTCAGTATCAGAGAACACATGTGAACGGTTAATGCTCACATACACACTTTCACATGATTAGACTTAATAACACGACAACGTGCGAGTTCACCGAAACACCTTCAGCTGGATCTTTTAGCAGAACCATTACTGCAGTGCTGCTTTGCACATGAACACCTTTCACAGCGTTCTGACAGGATTGTTCAGTGTGCAGAACGTGAACATCTACATCTACATCAAAACATGACCATTTAAAATTTAATGTGTACACTTTTTTCTTGCTTTGATGTTCTGTATGTTGTTAGTGACCACCTAACAACAGAACACCGTAACAACCACCTAGCAACACCCAGAACACCTTAGCAACCACCTAAACACCTCAGCAATCACCTAGCAACATCAGAACCCCTTAAGAACCACCTAGCAACATCTTAACAACCATCCAGCAAACACCCAGATCACCTTAGTAACCATCTAACAACATACAGAACACCTTAACATCCACCTAACAGCACCCAGAACACCTTAGCAACGACATAAACACCTCAGCAACCACCTAGCAACATCAGGACCCCTTAGCAACCACCTAGCAACACCTCATCAACCACCTAGCAATGTCAGAACCCCCTTGCGACCACCTAACAACATACAGAACACCGTAACAAGCACTTAACAACACCAAGAACACCTTAGTAACCATCCAGCAAACAGCCAGAACACCTTAGCAACCATCTAGCAAACACCCAGAACACCTAAGCAACTACCTAAACACCTCATCAACCACCTAGCAATGTCAGAACCCCTTTGCAAGCACCTAACAACATACAGAACACCGTAAGAAACCACCTAGCAACTCCCAGAACACCTTAGCAACCATTTAGTAAACACCCAGAACACCTTAGCAACCACCTAAACACCACAGCAACCACCTAACAACATACAGAACACCTTAACCAACAAGCAACACCTTAGCAACCATTTATCAACATCAGAACCCCTTAGCGACCACCCAATATCATACAGAACACCTTAACAACCACCTAGCAACTCCCAGAACACCTTAGTAACCATTTAGTAAACACCCAGAACACCTTAGCAACCACCTAAACACCTTAATAACTCCCTAGCAACCATCTAGCAAACACCTAGAACACCTTAACAACCACCTAAACACCTCAGCATCCACCTAACAACATCAGAACCACTTAGCAACCACCTAACATCATACAGAACACCTTACCAACCACCTAGCAACACCCAGAACACCTTAGTAAGCACCTAAACACCTCAGCAACAACCTAACAATGTAAGAACCTCTTAGTGATCACCTAATAACATACAAAACACCTTAACAACCACCTAGTAACATCCAGAACACCTTAGCAACCATCTAACAAACACCCTGTACACCTTAGCAACTACATAAGCACATCAGCAACCACCTACATTGCAACACCCAAAACACCTTAGCAACAACATAAACACCTTGGCAACCACCTAGCAACATCAGGACCCCTTAGCAACCACCTAACAGCATACAGAACACCTTAACAACCACCTAGCAACTCACAGAACACCTTAGTAACCATTTAGTAAACAGCCAGAACACCTTAGCAACCACCTAAACAGCTTAATAACCACCTAGCAACCATTTAGCAAACACCTAAAACACCTTAACAACCACCTAAGCACCTCAGCAACCACCTAACAATGTAAGAACCCCTTAGTGATCACCTAATAACATACAGAACACCTTAACAACCACCTAGTAACACCCAAAACACCTTAGCAACAACATAAACACCTTGGCAATCCCCTAGCAACATCAGGACCCCTTAGCAACCACCTAACAACATACAGAACACCTTAACAACCATCTAGCAACACCTTAGCAACCACCTAACAACATCAGAACCCCTTAGCAACCACCTAATACCATACAGAACACCTTAATAACCACATTGCAACACCCAGAACACCTTAGTAAACACCTAAACACCTCAGAAACCACCTAATACTGTAAGAACCCCTTAGCGACCACCTAACAACATACAGAACACCTTAACAACCAGATAGTAACACCCAGAATACCTTAGCAACCATCTAGTAAACACCCGGAACACCTTAGTAAGTACCTAAACACTGCAGCAACCACCTAGCAACATCAGAACCCCTTAGCAACCACCTAGCAACACCTTAGCAACCATATAGCAAACACCCAGAACACCTTAGCAACAACCAAGCAATATCCTGATGTTGTTTAGGCTTCTTCAGTGAACGTCTGTGACATTTTTTCATCTGTTTTATTGTCCACCAGGTGAAAATGGTGCATCTGATGGTGTGTCAGTAAACACCTCTTCTTAAAAACACACATGATTTGAGGAATCATTTTATGTCTGGGTTAGAGATATGAGTTCTAGTAAGAGTGATGTTTGCAAACGAATAAATGCCACATGATTTGTCAGTTTTAATTGGCTGCTTGGAAATAATCATCATGGAATGATATTATGTTTGGAATTGTACTTATGAATATTAAATTCTCGGCTCAGTAATCCCAATTTTGGCTCATTAGCGTGTCGGTTTCTCACTGTGTGAAACAACAATGTCTAATATCTGCTCAAATAAATCAAGAGAAGGGAGGGAGGGTGTTTATTGTGTCTAATTTATATTCTCATCTTATATGTGTGTCATGCTGCTGAACACACACTCACAATATTCCTATAAGACTTAGTAACCAGCGTTCAAGCGTCGTCACACACAACGAGAAGCAGCGCAACTGCATTTCAGTAGCTTTCCTCTAACACCCTCACTAATGCGACCGCTGCAGCCGCACAGGAGACATACACGCGTGCTAAAGAGGAGAGAACAGGGAACAAGAGAAGTGAAATGGAGGGAAATCCATCTTTTTTAAAGTCTAATGTGAGATGAAAGTGTGTGACCGGCCGCGGTCTCGCTCTTTAAAGTGCTTTTCCACGTCCAGCGGCAGCAACACATGCATTTTGATGGATGGCCTCGTTCAAGGTTCAAATTCTGTGAATAAAGACTATAAGAAGAAGGCTGGAACGGGACTAACGCTTCTTCAACCCGGCCTCTTCTCTTTTATTCTGTCTGTTCTCCTCTGCCTGTTAGATCAGGTGGACGTGTGAGTCTGACCTGAGTTCTGTATCTCATGGTCTGATTGTTCGGTTCTTGAAGCCCTGTATCAGCAGAGATCGAGTCGACTAGATCATCCATTGTGAAGACATCATCGACACGACAGCCAGTGCCACAGTTTCCTCAAAATTATAATCACGATTATTAATCATGTTTATTCTATCAAAAGAGTAATGTAACTATGGCTATTTTGCAAGTGCTTTACCAACCTACACTTCACCCAAAAGGCCTGTAGGTGGCACAAAGACTTAAATTTAACCAACTATGATAACTTCGTTAGATGGTAAATCAATACAAAACATGGTTTTGGTGAGCGCTTTGTAATATGTATTCACATTAGATTTTAAAGCAACACAATTCGTTTGCAATAAGACAAACCAGATTCAAATTGCCCGGCAAATTCGTAAAGCAAAGAAAAATCATTTCTAGCTGATCAACATTATGAAAACTGGTAAAACCTTTAGGAACTTCAAAAGATAAAACAGCGAAATTCCTAATATTACTTCCAATATTTCCAAATTATGTTCATTTTCATAGAGCGGGCCAATATCGTGACGATTATTTAAAATCAATCGAGAGAAGCAGATATCGTTATCGTGATAAAATACGATTAATCGTGCAGCCCTAATTTAATTTAATTTGACTTGACATTTGATATTCAACAGTATCCTTGACATTTATTCAACAGTGCTTTTGATCTGCCTGCATTGACACTAATCTTTAAAAGGAAAAATTATATACCAATTATCAATGTAAAGCTGATTTGACACAATCTGCATTGTAAAAAGCGCTATATAAATGAAGGTGACTTGACTTGACTTGAAGGGTGTGAATCGCCTATCAAGCGATGTGATGCTTTTGCTTGTTTCCCAAATCGTCTTTTTTGAAATAGACACTGTAAAAAATGACCGTGATTTTAACAGTAAAAGACTGTAAAAATGCTGCGGTGAAAAACTGTTGATTGGTTTACAGAAAGTTTCCGTACTATATACGGTGAATAACTGTAATAGATCTAACGGTACATTTAATGTAATTTTACGGTAAAATACCGTTAAATTCATAGTTTTTGGACGTGAAAAATAACAATTCATTGTAAAATTTACAGTGAAAAACCGTATATTGACATTCCCACAATTCCCTGCGTGACACTTCACATTTGATATATTTTCGTTGAAATAACTCTGTTTCTTCTTAGTTTTTCTCATTTTTTTCTAATCAGTTATGTACATTAGGGTTTTATGTTACATCTAATGTTGTTAAATTAATGTTTATTGCATTTTTAAAATTTCATGCATGTTACCATGATGGTGTTTAGTGTGTGTGTGAATGACACTGTGTGCACCTTCTATATATTAGTATTGTCCTCCTCAGCTTGTGGAAAATCTGCTTGTGATGAACTTTGATTCATCATGTGACTCTCATCACCACTGTGTTTGGTGACTGTCAGTGTATTATAAAGGTACAAAACAGATATTAGTACTTCATTAACATTATATCAGTTAATGAAATACGTTATTTTACCGTAAATTTAACAGATTTAAAATGTAAAATTCACATGTAACTCCGTAAGTATGTTTACGGTTAGATGTCATTTTTACAGTATTGTTCTGGTAACCACAGCTGCCGGTATTTTTCCGTAGAAACAACGGGATTTTTTTTACAGTGGATGATACAGATAATAGATTGGCATGTGCAAAATGTATTAATATAATACATTGTATATATAGTATATAATGAATGTGTGTGTGTGTATGTAGGTAGACCGCTTGCAGTGGTTTGTTTCTGGGTGTCAGACTGTATCAAGCCTCTCAGCTCGAGGCCGTTGACCCCGTTGAGCCCAGTGACCTACTAACTGAATTACATTTCTCTGTAGCATGACTGTGGCTGTTTTCACATACTGTAGCTTTTCCAGGAACAAGCGTTTTGTTCCAACAACTAGCTGTGCGACGAAATGTTATTGCTGTCACATAGTGTTGTACACGCAGCCTCACAACCAAACAAACTGAGGCAAAAACCAAACACCCTTTCCAAGAATGTCCTCTTTATATAAATTTATGTTAGCAACCACCAATCAAACATCCAGGGCCAGTTGCATAAACTAGTATTACCAGTTAGCAGGTAGTTAGGAGGAATCAGTCTTACTTTTCAGTATCAAATTAGACCAATCTATGCTTTTACAGCATGTAACTGACTGTTATGAACCGTCTTAAAGAAAAAAACTGGATGACTAACTTGAAAGACTAGGCTTAGCAGATCATGCATTAATCACATCCATCTAACTTTGCATCTGCACAAAAATAGTAAATCATGACACACACTCTTTTACTTTAATATTTCCCACATTTGTATTGGACCAGAAGAAGGAGAGAGAGACAGAGATAGAGGACTTTCATAGAAACCTTACAGCTATAATGCATTAGAAATATCTGCTCACTGCATTAAAAATACAGCCCTGTCAGCATGTAGCTTTACATTAACACAGAAAAGCCATCCATCGCCCTGCCTTTTTATCTAAAACAGCCTAATGTTTCAGTCTAATGGGGAACTGGCAAAGAGTCACATGCATAAATAAAGAACGAGAGATAAACACAGAGAGAATGTTTTTTATTGCTCACAGGTTTCTCATTCGAAGCTTGGATGAGTTTTCTCCAAAACCTCCTCAGGAGAAATAAAAAGGCTGAAATTATTCTCCATTTTATTGTCATTGTTGTCTAGGAAACATATCTGAGATATTGAAGAGATCTCGTTAGAGATTTTTCTGTCGTATGGCGAGAGAGATATCAATGTATAAAATATTATAGGACAAAAATCCTTACTTCAGAACACGTCATGCTAATTTCTATGTGCTTTATCTAATTAGTCGTTACAGAACATAAAACATCTGAGCCTGAAGGATTTATGAATTTCATCACTGTATTACAGGATTTAGAATCTAAATAATGACACACACACTCTCTCTCACACACACACACACACACAGCGCGTCACGGCGATGTAATTAGTAGCATTTGCAGAATGAGCTGATTATGTTAAACGGTGTTTAATGCTTTGGATGGAATGATTGCGTCTCCAGTAATTATGGTCAAACGGTTTATTACTGAACATTACTGTCTCTCTCTCTCACACACACACACAAACACACTGTGAAACTGAGGAGAGCAAACAGTTCATCAGGGAATAAAAACACTAAACAGAATTTATATATATATATATATATGCATCAAAAAAATGAACAGGTTTGCATTTTGACATTTTTAAATAAACAGTTTTTGTGCTTACATTCATTCTCTCTCTGGCACTTAGAATAAAACAGGCTGTTTGTGTTGCTGCACTTTGAATCCAGTATGCAAATGAGCTCTGTTATGATTGGCTAACTGCTGTGTACAAATATAGAATGCAACAGTCCGGTTCCGAAAGCAAAAACGTATTCATTTTCTCCATAAGGAATTTGATTTTTAACAATAACTTCTTAATGATAAAATCTTTAAAGACAGCTTTGCTATGAGCTACGAGGTTGTTAATCAATAGTATTTGCTTCAGTTGAAGCCGTCAGTCCACATTATTTCAGCTTATTTTTAAAATAATTGTGTTTAATAACATAATTCAGGGTGAAAAACTACATTACCCATGATGCTGTACAGAAATTCCACCAATCAGAGAGGCAAAAAAGCGACACGCTACAAAAGTAGCTCTTTAGCTCCGCCCACTCCCATGACGTAAAATACTAAAATGTTTGTGTATATATGCATATTTTGCAATAAACTTAAAATATATTGTTTCTATACACATAATCAACATTTCTAAATGAGTAGTTTTATATTTCTCCTTTGTTTTTAACTCGATTATGCTGTTCTCAATGTTTCACTGGATTGGGCTCAAAATCCCCCACAGATCATTTATTATAGCTTGTCAAATTTGCCTTTATTTGGGTGTGAGCAAAAACACGCTGTTTTTGTGTGTGTCCCTTTAAATGCAAATGAGCTGCTGCTCCAGAAGAGGGCGGAGCTTTAACAGCTCAACAACAAAATACTGAAATGTTTGCGTATATGTGCATATTTTGCAATAAACTTAAAATATACTGTTTCTAATCAACATTTCTAAATGAGTAGTATTATATTTCTCCATCATTTTTAACTCGATTAAGCTGTTCTCAATGCTTCATGGGATTGTAGTTCTTTCCCTCACTAAAGATGTTAAGTTCACAGTCTTGTATTTTTGTCTGATTTTCAAAAAATGTTTTGCTTCCAATCAAAGATTGTAGTTTTGTGATTCACATCGTAGCTGATTGGTTTGGTTCATGGCTTATAATGCTTTAACAAAGACTATTTTAAAATCCCTATGGGAGAAATGAATGAAAAAAATCTGTCTATCTACCATTTAAAGATTAGTAGCAGAACAATACAATGTATTTATGATGCAATGCAACCTAAAACCCTCGTGCGACTCTAGTCTTGTGTGTTTGATAACGTTGGGTGTATTTTGTCAAGTGCTCCTCCAGATCTCTCGTGCTCAGTGTGTAAAGAGCAGTGAACACTCTGTAGGGACCCTGTGTATCTGAACGCAACTTCTTTTTTCTCTGTTCTTCCCTCCATCCGTACAAAGAGAGAGAGAGAGGGAGGCGGGGCAGTTCGAGGCTTTCTGCAGTAGGACGCTCTCTGAATAAAGAACAGATCTCTCTCTCACACACCGACGTGTATCCTATTGTAGCGCAGTGTGTGTGTGTGTGTGTGTGTGTGTTGGTCTGAGCGCAGAGACTCCGTCTGCATTCAGAGGGACTCTTTATCTGTCTTCTTAATTCAGTTAGAGTACAGCGCACAAACTCGTTACACACTCTGCTTTAATTAACTGAAGCAGATAAGAGACTGAGCGCGCGAGCATTGTTCCTCAGTTTTGTTCTGTCATCTCTCCGAAGTTTGTGTGATAAAGATCATTCATCCACTGATTCTTCGGCACAACAAAAGATGAGAAAAGCCTCACGCAGACACAAACACACACAGACAGATCAAAGCGCTGATGCTTTCTGATGCTGCAGGGTTTTGAAGGAAATCCACTGTCACAGGATTCCCTCTACTTCCTCATCATATTTCCTTTAATCTTATTGTACAGTATGTCAAATTATCCCATTTTTTTTGTTACATTTGATGAATAATGGGGATTTATATGGGGAAAATGGGGAAATTTTTATGGGGAAATGGGATTTATATTTTCGGATAGTTTCAGCTGTAAAACCATGCATTACAGTGATTTTACCATGGTTAAAAAATGAGGTCAATTAAATTACAGTAAAATGTGGTAAAATGTGGTCAATTAAATTACAGTAAAATTAAATTAAAAAAAAATTAAAATTAAAAATTAAATTAAATTAAATTACAGTAAAATATAGTCTTTAATTAATTTTTGCTTTAATAAAACTACTACCGTAGGAAAGAGATAAAATGATTTTGATCATTTTATTGTTTTTAAAATGTCCAATATATCGACACCTGTGAATGTCACAACTTTTGAATTCTATATTAATGTATATACTATACTATATTGTTATAAATAATATAGCATAGCATATTACTATATTATTAATAATAATAATATATGATTATATTATTAATATATAGCGTATTATTATTATTATTAAGTATTTATTTCACACTGGTGTTTTTAATAATTTTAATAATTTTGCTTTTGCTGCCATTTTATCAGTGTTATTTTCGTACTGTTTATATAATATTATATTTTTATTAATATTTTGAATTGGATTTCATTTTTTATTTTCATTTTAGTTGATTTTTTTTAGCAATTTTGTTATGTGCTTTTATCATTTTCATAATTTTGTAACTTTTTAGATAAAAGATGTTGCCTTGGCAACTAACTGAAATAATTTTATTGTATTTCAGATTTATTTCTATTAACAAAAATATTTTTAATAGTTTTAGCTTTAGATTTAGTTAATGAAAACAACACTGCGTTATAAGTCATGAGAAGTCATAAGTCACAGAGTTTTGTTTGATTAATAATACTAAGAAATTTAACAAAATATGTCTCTAATAAGCTGCAAATATCCATAATGAATCTACCTGGAGATGAAAGAGATATAATAATCTATTCCATATCACCAGGAGCCAAAAACAGATACATTAACACGTACACCGTCGGTGTTATTCGAGAGGTGTTGGTTGAAAACTGCGAGAGATGAAGAGAAGATGATTAGTGTGTGTTGATTTCTGTCAAAAGGCTTTTTGTTGTTCCTCTTCTTGGAACAGTGTTCTATTGTAAGTTCATTATTGTAAATGCAACTTGATTGTTTTCTTAACTTGAATCAAACCCAAAAGAAACATTACTTTAATTCTTATGAATCTTTTGACAGCTCTATTATAGTGTATGGGTGGTATAAACTGGTTGATATTCAGCAAGCATACAGCGTCTGACGACGGTTCTGACTGATGAGTTGTGATTTGTGCGGTGGATTTCATCAGGAAAAGGCCTGAACTCTTTTGACACTGAAGCTCTTTGTTATGGTGTTTAAACTTCTGCAATGGCATCATCTCTGTTCTAAAACCTAGTGAATGTGGAGCTCTAATAATTATAAAAATACACAGCATGCACAAATATAAGGTTAAAATATAGCTGCGAGCACCAGTTATCGGGGTTCAAGCGCTTTTAAGGCCTTTAAGCACATGCATAAAAAGGTATTATGTTTTATTTTGCAAGCAAATAACCACTTAGACCATTTACAGCCAATTTACCATTGGAAATACATGGTTTTTAAAGCTTATTAACAGTTATTGGGGTTGAGCCAAAAACCTAGGACTAGTTTGCCAAAGTTGATTTTTGAAATCTCTAATATTTAACAAACGATTCGGTGGACAGCGGTGGTCCTAGAAGCAAAGTTGCTCGGAATGAGGAGTTGTACCATGTGGTACGAATGTCGTGGACGTGTGCCAAAAATTGCGTAACACACGACCCTTTTACGTATGTGAAAAATGTGAAGGCGCCCCTGGTGGCCAATTTCTTTTGAATTTATCACAGGACTCTAGGGCCGTGAGTCAAACAGGCCCAGTGAGTTTCGTTCCGATCGACCTCCGTTAACCTTGTCCGTCAGCTGCTCAAATTTCATTGGCCGATTGTGGACATGTTTTTTGAGATACGTCAATGTCCTCATAAGCCAGGTTTCCATCCAAGGATTTTTTGGCGAAAAACGGTTTAGTGCTTCAAAATGTTTAGCGATATAGCTGATGGAAATGCCATTTGTCGATAAAATTTCTCAAATGTCGACACAATATTTTTCTGTTTATCTTTAGCGCATAAATTCTATGTCGATACTTCAAATGTCGAAAAACTGGTTTGGAAACACGTTTTGTCGAGAAAAAGGGCTTTAACGCAAATAAATTTGGTGTCACATGACAGAATTGGCCTATAGCCTGCAGCGTCCGCGTTCGTGGTGTTGCTCCTGTTAAAGCACCGTTTCTCTGAACCGATTTCATGATCAGAAGTGGTTCTATGCTAACGTACATGACAAATGAAAATCAACATGACACTTGTAAATAAAATAATTTTAAAATTGCAATTTATTAATAGGCTATAGCATTTTATCTCAAATAAATTAGGAAAATAAAGTGGTAATGCAGACAATTTAAAAAAAAAAAGGTTAAATACACAAATTAAATGTTTAGGCTGCATCTGTCTCTGAGAAAAAAATCAACAGTGATTTTTTTTTTGCTTTGAATGATCTGCTTTGGATGCGTTCTCAGACGCGTCAAACCGCGACTGGCTTGACTGCATGTTCAAGGCGTTAAAGATTGTTGCAATATGCAAAGACTTAATATTTCACTGTACCAGTCTTTTTATGGAGCCTACATGTTTTTTGCATACCGGACAAATGAACTGCTCTGTGTCCAAACCTTTTCTTCTTTAAATAAAGTCCTGTCAGACAAGCTGCTCCACTTCACCATCGTCTTCTTATATTTCATATTTAATAACATTATATGTGAAAATAAGCAGTAGCCTACTGGCGAATTTCAATTGTCTCATTACTCTGTATATTTTACAAATATTTTAGATGCAAAATATAGCTACGAATTGGCGACATACGCAAAATTCTGTATGGAAATGGCTCAAGAGCAGATTTTTTTAGTGATATAAGAAAACATTTGCGACTAGATGTGCCGATATTCGGTAATGCGAAATATCACAATAATGAATATGCATGATATTGTTATCATGGGCATTTCAAAATACCGTAAATAATAATTTATTACCCATTATTAAAATTTTTATAATGCATTTAAGAATACTTTCCCCATGAACCGTATAAAATGCACAACACCGCTGTATTCTGCGTCAAAGGGACACGCGCTTAGATGTAAACAAGCCCAACATTCATGAGAAACACATGGCGGAACGAGTGAAGGAGACGCGCTGAATGAAAGTGCACGTTCACTCTCTGACAGCAGAGGGCGCTGATGGAACAGCAGCAATGCAGCGGTTACCCCGGAAACCCCGCAAACAAAGCAACACATATTATTGTGTATTGTATTATTTTATTTTAACATTCAAAGTTCTTTTTGTTATTACAAAAAGAGTTCTTAAACCTGTTATACTACTTATTTCAATATCGTGATAATACCGTATAACGTGCTTAAAGCTTCAACAATTAATCGCAACATGAAAATTTGATACCGTCACATGCCTATTTGCGACAATACATTTTTTTTTTGGATGACGTCATCACGCACACCATTTTATCGTTAAAAGGCCAATTGGATAGCCTTACAAATATTTTAGATGCAATTCTGTATGGAAATTGCTCAAGAGCAGATTTTTTTAGTGATATAAGAAAACATTTGCGACTAGACGTGCCGATATTCAGTAATGCGATATATCACAATAATGAATATGCGCGACATTGTTATCGCGGGCACTTCAAAATACCGTAAATAATAATTTATTACCCATTATTATGCATGATGACGTCATTCAAAAAAAAAAGTATTGTCGCAAATAGGCATGTGACGGTATCAAATTTTCATGTTGCGATTAATTGTTGAAGCTTTTAGCACGTTATACGGTATTATCATGATACTGAACTCAAGATGGCAAATTTCGCAAATATTTTATTGCGCATATTTGCTTTGTCGATAACAAAACATCGCAAAAACTGGATGGAAACTTGGCTATAGACAGTCGTGGCACCTCAGACGGAGACACTGCATGCCAATTTTCAAGTATAGACATTTTCAAGTTTTATCCCTGTTACAGCGCCACCATGTGCCCAGTTTCCGCATCCTTTTTCACGCAACCACAGAATGAGCTCATATAGATGTGCTGAGTTTGGTGAAAATTTCTCATTCTGTTCACGTGTTATAGCCATTTTAGTAAAAGCGGCTCTGCCCACTTTGAAAGTTTTGGTGAATTGTGAATCGGAATTTCAACTTTTTTTGATAATTATTGACAAGCAGACTCTGGAGAATCTCGCTGCACTGGTTTGGTTCCGATCGAGTCAAAAACTAAGGACTAGTTCGCAAAACTATGTTTTTCAGATAATCCAAAATACCTGAAAATTCTGCCACAACGACCAGTCAATCCGAATAATTTTCGTACTTTTCACCGCTGTAGCGCCCCCGTCAGGCCGAACCTTGCTGACGCTTCAAGTCTCTACGACTAACAGTTTGGTCTGCCCAAAGTATTCATCTTTGTACATGTATAATTTTTCATGTCATCCAGGATGGATATCTTCACTGAGCTCGTCGCAATGCATTCTGGGATTGCCTTCTGCATTGGAGAAATATGATGCTGCTTTAACATTTGGTGATAAGAATGCATCTTAGAAGGCAGCATGGCGTCACCGTCTACCTTTCGGAACAGCCTTTGCATTTTAATTGCACCTACAAAAGATGTCTAGGTAGGCAACTCACTGTGTGCAAGTGTGTGTAATGGATAGAAAGGGAAGCTGGACACACTTTAGCAGAACATAGAGACGGACCTTCAAGGTCACTGCACCAACACACACTGTTGTGCTCTTCTGCTTTCTCTCTCCAACACACACACACAAGATAGCTATAGGTTTCCCCCCTCTTTAACCAAAGTCCTGTCAGACTTTTTATGCTAATTATGCTTTAACCAAACGCATTGTGTCCAGTCATAAAGATTTTGTTAATTACGAGCCAGTTTAAATGATGGACTGATGAATTATCTAATTAAGGCTGCAGAGCGACAGTGTATGGGTTAAAGTACCTAGTCAGCATTTTTCCCGCCATCTGGCAGGAACACAGGTGAGATCTGATTAAATAAAGCTAATGTGATAACCACACACACACACACACACACACACAATGAGCGTTTAGGTCTTATTATTCATGTTAATCTAATCGAGTTTGGTTACTGTTGAGGGAATTTCTAAACACACTCACTGTCTGACATGTATTTATCGCCCATCAGGACGTCATAAACCATACAAATCCACTCAATGGTCTCAATCAATAACACACACACACACACACACACACACACACACGTGTCTGAGTGCCTTCAAATGAGGTCCGAGCTCTCACCTTCCCGCCGTTTGTCAGATTTATCTCGCGGGAGAAGCGACTCCATAAACGCGGGAAAGAATTACGCCCCACCGCTGCGGTAAAGGACTGATATTTATCCGCGTGCGTGTGTGTGCGCGCGCGCGCTGCTGGTGAGCTTAGTTATCAAACCTCACATTAATATGACACCGCACCTCAGCCTGATCATAAATCACACGGAGAAAATGATCTTGATATAGCATTGATGGGAAGATAATGTGAATGTGCGCGCGCGCACGCACGCACGCGCGGCTCTTGGGTCTGCAGTGCATGCAGTATGTTTTCTTTAATCGCTGTTTATAATGCAACAAAAGAGTAGGGTTAGGTCAGAAACATGCAAACTGTTGCGCTAATAAACCTCAGTGCTCAAGGGGGCGATAGAGATTCCTTCAAACGTCTGTCATCAATCCAGATGTGTTGTCCAGATGTGTGTGTGTGTGTGTATATATATAATAATACAATATTATTATTTTTAATAATATAATAACATTTTATTATTACTTGATTTCCAGGTAATTATTAATTTATTTTTATATTATTTTTTTATAATCTCTAATTTCCTAATTGCTTCATTTCCAAGTAATGAATAATATATTTTTATTATTTATTTTTTTTATTATATAATATTATATTTCATAATTACTTGGTTTTCAAATAATTATTAAATTATTTTCATATTATTTTTATGTAATCTCTAATTTTACTTAATTTCCAAGTAATGAATAATATATTTTATGATACTTGTTTTTATAATGTAATTTCATGTATAATTTATAATTCATAATTCATTTCATATATTTTCATAATTCATTTCCAAGTAATTATTAATATATTTTTGTTATTTATTTTTTATAATATAATCCAAAATTTCACAATTACTTCATATCCAAGTAACTAATATATTTTGTATTATTTTTTATTTTCATAATAGAATTTATTATTTCATAATTACTTAATTTTCAGGTAATTATTAATTTATTTTTATATTATTTTTATAATATAATCTCATATGTCATAATTACATGGTTTCCAAGTAATTATTAATTTATTTTTATAGTATTTTTTTATAATCTCTAATTTCCTAATTGCTTCATTTCCAAGTAATGAATAATTTATTTTTGTTATTTATTTTTTATAATATAATATTATATTTCATAATTACTTGGTTTTCAAATAATTATTAAATAATTTTCATATTATTTTAATATTTTCAGGTAATTATGAGTATATTTTATATTATTTTATAATATAATCTCTAATTTTCTAATTACTTCATTTCCAAATAATTATATATTTTATGTTATTTGTTTTTATAATATAATCTCAGATTACATAATTACTTTATTTCCAAGTAATTATTAATATATTTTTATATTATTTTTTATAATATAATCTCTAATTTCCTATTATTTAATTTCCAAGTAATGAATATATTTTTGTTATTTATTTTTATAATATAATCCAAAATTTCACAATTACTTTATATCCAATAACTAATATATTTTGTATTATTTTTATATTTTCATAATAGAATTTCATATTTCAAAATTAATTCATTTTCAGGTAATTATGAATATATTTTATATTATTTTATAATATAATCTCTAATTTCCTAATAACTTCATTTCCAAATAATTATTGATATATGTTGTATTAATGATTAATATTTTCTTTTTTTATTATTATTTGTATTATTATATTTTTGTATTATTTATTTTTAAAGTATAATCTCGTATTTCAATTACTTTCCAAGTCAACAGGTCATAAGATAATTCTGAGTGCACAGAAATTTGAGCCAATCAGTTGAGCCGTAAATGTCATGTGACATCAGAATGATCATCAGAATGAGCAGCCTGTTGTTTAAAGCTGCTGTGTGATTTGTCTGTTTTTGACTTTCTGAAGAATGAAACACTGTGACACTTTCAGAACACTGATCTGTTTGTTTGAGCAGCTTCTGACTCAACCAATGACAAGAGTTTGGGGGCGGGACTATCAGTTTGTCTATCAGGGTGGGATAGAAGAGGAGACACAAGTGTAATTTACTTCAGTAGTAGTGCATAAATTTCCCACTTCACCTGTAATTGTTTGGCTAAAGGCTTTGAGAGCTTTAACCACTGCACCACACAGGAAATAATTACAGACCATCTGATCATGTGACTTCTGAGTGCTGCCATAAAACCTTTCACATACGGCATGTTAAAAGAGAAGGAACTCATTTAAAGAAATGGCTGGATTCACTCTACAATCTTGTGCGTGTGAATGTCACAAAAACATGATATTTTTGACACCAAAAAAGACCAAATAAAACACACACACACACACACACAAATGAAGCCTTTAAAGTATTATAACATTATTTTCATGACAATGAAGCTGTTGTGTGTGTGATGTTGCTCTTCATCAACAGTGAGCGCCGCTCAGTCTTTCTCTCTGTGTCCGTGAGTTTGCAGTTGTTCAATGCCACACTGGGCGTCTTTGTCACCCGCCGTCTTTGATTATGATGTCGCCCCTGAGGAATCCCATGGAATGTGGCGGAATGCTGTGGGAATCCAGGAATCATTCCAGAATGTCTGAGCATTAACTCTTTCAGGACAATAGAGAGAGGGAGAGGATGTTAGAACTAAATTTAAGCATTTTATTTTATGGACAATATTTTAAACACATTAGAAGTTCTTGCACATGCATAACTCACCACCACAATGCTAATGGTTGTCAGGGCGTTACTACGCAACTCTGAATGGTATTACAGTATGCATGTTGCATGGGTGTTCAAATTGGTTGCTATGCCATTGCAAGGTGGTTGCTAGGGTGTTCTGAGTGGTGTTTTAGATGCACTGCTAAGCAGTCTTTCTGGTTGCTAGGGTAATCTGAGTGGTTGCCATGGTGTTGCTAAGGTGTTTTAGATGCACTGCTATGTGGTCACACAAATGTCCTGATTGTTAGGGTGTTATGAATAGTTTTCAGAGCATTGCTTAGTGGTTGCCAGGGTGTTGCTATGATGTTGCTAGAGAGTTCTTAGCTGCATTGCTATGCGGTCACTAAAATGTTATGGTTGCTAGGGTGTTCTGAGTGGTTTTCAGTACATTGCTTAGTGGTGGCCAGGGGGTTGCTATGATGTTGCTAGGGTGTTCTGAATGGTTTTCAGTGTATTGCTCAGTGGTTGCCAGGGTGTTGCTATGATGTTCTAGGGTGTTCTGAGTGGTTTGCAGAGCATTTCTTAGTGGTTGCTAAGGTGTTGCTATAGAGTTCTTAGGTGCATTGCTATGCAGGTACTGAAACTGGTTGCTAGGGTAATCTGAATGGTAGCCAGGGTGTTTCTAAGTTGTTGGTAAGGGTTTTTTCTGTGCATTGCTATCTGGTTACTAAAATGTTCTGGTTGTTAGTGAGCTCTGAGTGGTTTTCAGAGCATTGCTTAGTGGTTGCCAAGGTGTTACTATGATGTTGCTAGAGTGTTCTGAGTGGTTTTCAGAGCATTGCTTAGTGGTTGCCAAGGTGTTACTATGATGTTGCTAGAGTGTTCTGAGTGGTTTTCAGAGCATTGCTTAGTGGTTGCCAAGGTGTTACTATGATGTTGCTAGAGTGTTCTGAGTGGTTTTCAGAGCATTGCTTACTGGTTGCCAGGGTGTTGCTATAATGTTGCTAAGGTATTTTTAGGTGCATTGCTATGCGGTCACTAAAATGTTCTGGTTGCTAGGATGTTCTGAGAGGTTTTCAGAGCATTGCTTACTGGTTGCCAGGGTGTTGCTATAATGTTGCTAAGGTATTTTTAGGTGCATTGCTATGCAGTCACTAAAATGTTCTGGTTGCTCGGATGTTCTGAGTGGTTTTCAGAGCATTGCTTAGTGGTTGCCAAGGTGTTACTATGATGTTGCTAGAGTGTTCTGAGTGGTTTTCAGAGCATTGCTTACTCGTTGCCAGGGTGTTGCTATAATGTTGCTAAGGTATTTTTAGGTGCATTGCTATGCGGTCACTAAAATGTTCTGGTTGCTCGGATGTTCTGAGTGGTTTTCAGAGCATTGCTTAGTGGTTGCCAAGGTGTTACTATGATGTTGCTAGAGTGTTCTGAGTGGTTTTCAGAGCATTGCTTACTCGTTGCCAGGGTGTTGCTGTAATGTTGCTAAGGTATTTTTAGGTGCATTGCTATGCGGTTATTAAAACGTTCTGGTTGCTAGGATGTTCTGAGAGGTTTTCAGAGCATTGCGTAGTGGTTGCCAAGGTGTTACTATGATGTTGCTAGAGTGTTCTGAGTGGTTTTCAGAGCATTGCTTACTGGTTGCCAGGGTGTTGCTGTAATGTTGCTAAGGTATTTTTAGGTGCATTGCTATGCGGTTACTAAAACGTTCTGGTTGCTAGGATGTTCTGAGAGGTTTTCAGAGCATTGCGTAGTGGTTGCCAAGGTGTTACTATGATGTTGCTAGAGTGTTCTGAGTGGTTTTCAGAGCATTGTTTACTGGTTGCCAGGGTGTTGCTGTAATGTTGCTAAGGTATTTTTAGGTGCATTGCTATGCGGTTACAAAAATGTTCTGTTTGCTAGGATGTTCTGAGTGGTTTTCAGAGCGTTGCCAAGGTGTTTCTATGATGTTGCTAGAATGTTCTGGGAGGTTTTCAGAGCATTACTTAGTGGTTACCAGGGTGTTGCTATGATTTTGCTAAGGTGTTTCTAGGTGCATTGCTATGCGGTTACTTAAATGTTCTGGTTGCTAGGGTGTTTTCAGTGGTTGCTAGGCTCAAGTAAAAAGAGACATGATTTGAGAATCATTCATGTCTGCAACAAAAACACTGGGACGTTTAATACTTAGTGTTGGAACTGTATGTATGTACAAACACCACACAAAATTACACATGCAACTCTTAGATAAAACACTCACTTAATGTGTTGTCTGTTAGTGTAGCCGTGCAATCGTGCATTTAGCGCAAAGGGAGAATATAAACAGGCTGTTTCCTGTACAAACACATTTAGGTAAACACATAGTGTATATATTTGTGTGTGTGTGTGTGTGTGTGTGTGTGTGTGTCTGTGTGAGAAACACAAAGACATGAAGATAAACATCAGGATGTACGCTAGAGTTTCTGTGTCAACACTGTGTACACTGGCCCTGGTTACCCACAACACCTCTCTCTCACACACACACACACACACACACACACACACACAGCGTCCCTCAGGAGGTAAATCAGGACACACCCTCCGTCAGCTGAGGTCAGGACAGGACCGGGTCAGATAAAGCGGGCACAGTCTGGATCAGACCAGCTTTCTTACTCTCACTCAGGCCTAGACCTGAATTCTGTTTTTTCTCCACACTTGGCAGAAATGCATGTGAGAACCTGTCAAGTCCTTTACCCTCGTTATTATGCGTGCATGATATAATCTCTTTTGTCCTCCTGAAATCTATACCGGGATTCAGATTAAATGTTTAAACATTGACAGTTTATGAATCCAAACTGTCTAATCTAATTGTTAATGATAATGCTGCCATTGTTTCATTTAGTAAGATACATGTCAATTATATGAGTTTTATGCTTTATGGGAATGTTTACAGGACCATAACATTGACATTTTGTGCATTGGGGGTCCCCCTGTAGTCAATAATTTTATCCCTTAAAACTCATCTTTGATCACCACAATGACATATTTAAACGTTTTTTCCTGTGAAAAAAATTCTTCATGCCTTAAAATAACTTGAATGTAACTCTACACCCTTGCCTCATTTAATATGCCCGGATCAATGAATATGCAAATTAGCCCCGCCTCCACTCACTCACACGAGCTCAGAGATCCACTCGGTCAACTTACTGAGGTAAACGCTGCACAATGGTATCGCTCTTTACAACGTCGGACACATAACGGTAATTAATATGATTAGCCTTTAGCTTGACTACGTTATCAAACAGCTAATAATGTGTTTTTAATGTTACACAAACATGTTCCTGTTCGCCATGTCAGAATCAGACAGCTGTCTTCTAACAATCAGTATCCTTAGAAACACTTTGAACAACTCAGAACATCAGTGGAGAAAGGCATACAGTTCATCACAACATCATAATATACATCATACACCTGCCATATTGCTAAATCTACACACTAGTTAGCTGTTAATGATATGCTAAAGTCCACCGGCACGTTGACGTGATTGGTTACAAGGTAGTTTGTGATGTCAGAAACACCAGCGATTTCAAACCGCGGTCTTTTTTCACTGCAGTTTTAAGGAGAAAATACTCAGCAACAGTGTTGGGGGTAACGCATTACAAGTAACTTGAGTTACGTAATCAGATTACTTTTTCAAGTAACTAGTAAAGTAACACATTACTTTTTCAATTTACCCCAAAATATCTAAGTTATTTTTTCAAATAAGTAACGCAAGTTACTTTTTCACATTTATTGACTGACATGTCCCCATGTTGAGAGAAATAAAGTGCAGAGGTGTTGTGTGCGCTGTGTGAACATGATGGTTATTGTAGTTTTAGACTAAATGTGAACATGCATTTACTCTTCTCACTTGCACGAAAGCATTCAGTATTCCTCAAAATGAATAAAAACAGTGAAATGCAATCTCAGAATTTTTGCAAACCTGTAATAATTAACTATATTAAATTACACAAATATACTTTATGTATTTAATCTCAATTATTAACCAATGTCTTTGCTGCTGACCTTCAATATACCTAATTCAACCATACTAATAAGCAAAAAATACTTTAGATTAGATTTAGAAATAAGAACTAGAACTTCCTTCCTCTGTATCCTATTCTTCTTTAATCCAGAATGGCAGCACAGCTGAAAGGTTTGTTTGAGCTGCGCCCTCTACTGTACAGGTGTAAATATGCTTTTCCTTCAGCCTGATGCTTATTCATTTCACTTTTGGTGTGAAAGGGCCTTTTTGCCAAAAATATAACTTTTTTGTTGTTATTAAAAAACAAAAAAGCCCAGCCCCAGTGAGAAAAAGTAACGCAAAAGTAACGTAACAGATTACTTTTCATAAAAAGTAACGAAGTAATGCAATTAGTTACTTTTTTAGGGAGTAACGCAATATTGTAATGCATTACTTTTAAAAGTAACTTTCCCCAACACTGCTCAGCAAAGGTTTTGACATATGAATTTGCACATGGTTTGTCTTAAAGCATATTTAAAACACCACATAGACATATAAACAACATTAAAAACTTGATTTTCACCATAGGGGGACTTTAGCAACCACAGCCCATAATTCATATCCCAGAGAGCGGAAATGTCCTCATCAGATAAGGGCTTCCGTCAAGGTGCAATTGTTCCTCGGGAAGCCCTTAAAAGTGTGCAAAAAAGCACTATATTTCTCTGCATTATACTTTGTATTTCAACACATGTTTTAGAAACGTTTTGAAAGCCGATCATGTCATGGCCTGCAGTTTGCAAGTGTGAATCCCATGCGTTTGTTTCTCCTCAGGGAAAGTCCTCAAAACTTTCCTCGCGGCGAAACAAACAGGAAAAGAGTGGCAGCGTTACGCACCGAGGGAAAGCATTCCACCAAACAGTCAGTAAAACGCGCCCCACGGGCGTTATTTCCTCGTCCTGACTGGATGAAGGGGGTCCAGCCCTCCTGGGCTTCCTTTCTTTCTCCTTCCATCTCTCAGCAGCTCGATCAGCCGATCTTTCAGCAGGAGTTTGATGTGTGAACTCTGGGAGTCCATCAGCACCGCGCGCGTTATTGTTGACCACTTTTCCAACAGGACACTCTTCGCGCGTCCTCGAGTTTCAGTGAATGTTCAAGGAATGGAAAGTACTCTGCTGGAATTATAAGCTCGAGGTCAAACGGGACAGAAGCAGATAAAGTTGAAGTCTTTGGATTCCGTGGCTTGGTTTATATGAACCTGTTCTCTGGATCCGTGGACGCGCTGCGCAGCGGTGGAAACTCCGGGTTCATGTCGCTCTCCGGGATCATGGATCAGCGGACGGTTCGGTTCCAAATCATGTGGCTGCTCGTGTGCTCCCTCATCGCGGTGCTGAGCGGTGAACATTACCCCACACAGGCCCAGGTGATGTCCTCCAAAGCGCTGAGGGCTGCAAACACACGCAGCAATGGTGAGTTTTGTGACCCCAAAAGTATTAGGAACGTCTGCGTGTCACAAAGCAAGTGTCATCTGAGCTCAAATGCTGTCATTTTGGAAGTGTTTTTGGTGCATGTATGAAGTCAAGTTCGCACAGGTGTCTTAGTTAGCAGGTGTAGTTGATCACATTAACGCACACACAGTGGCGTTTGCCTTTGTTTTTAACGCTAAATCGATTGTTTTTTCGTGTATAACCATGCATAACTCTGTTTTACTTATATAAAATGCTTGTGCTGTCTGTCTTTACAATATGACACGTGTGATTTGTTATCTAATCAATGCAATAACTTTAGTGTCTGCTGATATACTCAGACAAGTGCCATTAGTTCAGCTCGGATGGCTCTTGCTTTGATGTTTTGTGATCTTCTCACGAATGGCATTCAGACATTTTGGAGTGCTGTAAGAGTTCAGATGCTTCCTGTGGTCACTGTGGATGTGAATGTTACTCAGTTTGAGTTTGTGTTGTGATCAGCTCGAGCTTGTTTGGACAGGTTTACAGCTCTCTGATCTTCTCACGCCTGATTTCAACAGCTTTGTTCCTCTCTGCACTGATATAACCTGTAAATCTGAACCTGTTCTTGTATTTCTGGAGCTCAAACAGTCGAGCATGATGCAAGGTCATCTGTGAACTGAGAAATGTGTAGGTTGAATGCAATGTAATATTGGTTTTGATATTGGTTTGACATTGACAGTGGTTTATACAAACTGTCATCAATAATGTGATGATGTTAAATACTTCAGACACTTTTGAGGTCAGCTGTGTGTGTGTGTGTGTGTGTGTGTGTGTGTGTGTGTGTGTGTGTGTGTGTGTGTGTGTGTGTGTGTGTGCTTTTGTTTATATTACATTGTGGGGACCAAATGTCCCCATGATGTAATATAAACCTGAGTTCACCTACATCGTGGGGACCAGCCAGCGGTCCCCACAATGTAAATGGGTTTATAAATCATATAGAATGAGTTTTTGTGAAAAAGTAAAAGTTTGCACAGTTTCCTGTGAGGGTTAGGTTTAGGGGTAGGGGCAGGGTAGGGGGATAGAATGTACAGTTTGTTCAGTGTAAAATGCATTGAAGTCTATGGAAAGTCCCCACAATTCACAAAAACAAACATGTGTGTGTGTGTGTGTGTGTGTGTGTGTGTGTGTGTGTTGTTCAACAGGTGTCTGACACCTGTAATGAATGTCTGAATGTCCTCTGGGGATGTTAGGGTAGTTGATAAATAGGCCACCATGGATTTTTCAACATTATGATCTTTACTATTTGGAACCTTTGGAATTTTGAATTTATTTTGGAATCTTTGAATCTATTTTTAGTCATTCATTGTTCATTTAAATTCTTGCAGTGTGACGGGTGAATTATTTCAAACATAAATATTCATTTTAGTCTCTGAATCAGTGTTAGATACTATTATTGTAAGTTTTTTTTTTTAATGTAATTTTTATTTTTGTATTTTCCATATTTATCTTAATTTTAGTTCATGTTTTAGTGATTTTTGTTGTTTTTTGTTATTTTTATTAGTGTTTTTAAAAGTATGTTTATAGTTTTTTTAATTAACTTTAGTTTTAGATATTTTAGTACATTAAGTTAAACTAAATGAAAATGAGATGTTGCTCCAGCAAATAGCTGAAATGTAATGTTTACTTTTTTAATATTTTATTTTATTTTATTTTATTTCAGTCAATATTTATTTTATTTCAAGTATGGTTTGTGTGTGTGTGTGTGTGTGTGTGTACATGTACAACTATATTTGTGTGAATAAGACCAGTTTGAGTTTTAGACCATGAGTGAGGATAAAGTGAGGACTTTTTGGCCATTCCTCACTTTCTGAGAGCCTTTAAAGGCCTGTTTGAGGGTCAAAGTTTGGTTTTGAAGATCAGGTTATAATGGGGTTAAGGGTTGGTTTAGGGTTAGGCACTTAGTTGTGATGGCTACACTGTAAAACTCAATAAGTTCAGAATACTCGAAACATTTGAGGAAACTTATTACCTCGAAACATTTAAGTTATTTTTTTTAAGTTAGTAGAACTTAATTTTTTTGTGACAAGTGGGGCGGGGCCGAGAGCCATGGAAGTGGAGCAAGGCCAGTGTGGTGCACAGGTGTCTCTCATTAACAATCACATGACTGGCATTCCTTCGCTCCCACAGTTCTCAGCCTCGCCCCACTCAAGTACATATAGTTAATTTACATAAACATCACATTCAGATCTTGGTTAAATGTTAGTTAGCGAAAAACACATGCTATTACAACTATCAAAGAGACTGTCAATATATACTTGCATGTCTGTAATCAAACAGTCTTAAAAGTTTTGCAGCCCATCCTCAACCTAACCACACAGTCTACTCTTCACCAGAATGGTAACCCTACAAAACTAACCTGTCAATCCCAACATAACACAACATTAAACACTAACTTATGTCTCCCTATGTTAATCTTATGCAAAAATAACACTTAATTTCAACATTTATACAGTCTGATGCAAAGCATGCTGGGAATTAGAAATCTGCTGCAACTCAACTCAATCATATTAAGTTCAACTTGCTACAATGAAATTTTGAGTTCACACAACTTTTTTTCTGTTAAGTACACTGAACTTTTATTATTTGAGTGAAACAAATTAATTTCACTGTTCAGTTTTACAGTGCGCTTGTCACCATGACCAACTCTTCTAAATTAGCATAACAAAACATTAATCACTACTAAATCTCCCTTACCATTAATCTTGCACAAAAAACATTATATAACACTTGATTTTAGCATTTACTTTTCCTTTCGAGTGCCATGGGCAAAGCATGGGCAAAACAGTTTAGTTTACTTGAAATATGTCAGTGCTGTGAACTCAAAAGTAAAAGAAAGTTTTAAATACTCATAACAGTTAATTTAACTGAACTAATTTGTTCAATTTAAGTTTGTCCTACTCAAACGAATTAAGTATTTTGAGAATTAGGGTTTACAGTGAGTAAGGAGCTAGAGATGTGTCCATGAATGTCCTCACAAAGACAGATGTGCAAGAATGAGTGTAAATATAATTATTTTAGGGCAGTGAGTCACAGGGTGTCCCGGACCCACACCCAGCCATCAGTGTTGAGGAATCTGGTGTGGGATTCCCCACAACACACACACACACACACTGAGTTTGTGTGTTTTTATATTGACAAAAATGGACTTGAATCTTAAATGTTTGAAGGTGTTTCCATCTAGTCGTTTGTGAGCGGCAGCCTGTTTCTGCTTCAGAAAGTGAGACGCATTCTGCCATTTTTATACACAAACGGGAAGATGCATCTTTACTCAGCGAATTTTTTGACTGTGTATCTCACACACTGTCTGCTATCTGTGTGTGTTAAATACTGAGCAGCAGCAGTTCATGTCTCAGGTTTGGCATGTTTCAGCAGTGGGTGTTTCATCTCCATTAGCTCAGTGTTTCCCTCATGAAGTCAGACATCTGTGAGCTGCTTCTCTGTGTGACGACACGCGTCTGATTCCCATTATATCTGTGATTTTAAAGTATGCACATGACTTTATGGATTCTTATCCTAGAAACAATGGTGTCATGAGTGTATATATACACAAGTTTATCAGGAAAAATAGATCAAACTCTTCCATATTTCCCATATTTCCTACATACTCCAAACTGTGTGCTTCAGCACTTTATTTGCCAAAAATAAAAATGCAGTGTATTGCTGTAAAGGAATTGTTGTTTCCATTTCAGCAAAATTTTAAAGGTGGATTAAATTGTTTGTTTAATTAAAATGGTAAGTTTTATAAATTAATTTGATTACCAGTTTTTGATGATGGATTTATATTAAATCATAAAATTTCAGAGAACTTTCAAACAGAATTTGTGGAAAAGTAAATTGGAATTTGTGAAAAAATTAAAAAAGTTTTCTAAGGGCCCGTATATGCATAAAACTGTATTAAAATAATAGTTTGTTAAATTTATGAATTAATTTAATTACCACAGTTTTTGGTGGTAAATCTGTATAAAATGGTAAAAACAGAATCTAGAAAAATTAAAACATAATTTCTATTAAAATAAAATGGAATTTGTGACAAAATTAAAAGTTTTCAAAGACCCTAATATTGTTAAAAGTTTATTAAATTATCAAAATATTAAAGTTTTCTGAATTCAATTGATTACCATTATTTTTTTTTTTACAATAAATCTGTGTAAAATTGTAAAAGAGAATCTTGAAAAATTAAAACAAATTTTTTTCATAGGGCCCTAATATTGTTAAATGTTTATTAAGTTATTATTAAATGAATTAATTCAGTTATTAAAATGGTACATTTTTATGAATTGATTTAATTACCACAGTTTTTGTTGGTAAATATACTGGATATTTAATTATAAAATGCAGAATGCTGAAAAAAATGAAAACTTTGTGGAAAAATAAAATGGAATTTGTAAAAAATAATAATAAATTTCATGAGGCCCTATTTTTTTTTTTTACATTTTAATAAATTTAATTAAATTAATACATTTAATAATGTAATAAATTAACAATTTAATAAATTATTATTGAAGTTTGATCAATTCAATTTATTAGACATGATTTTTGGTGATTAAAACTTAAAGTAGAATCCAGACAGAAAACACAAAATTTGGGAAAAATTAAGTGAATAAAACAGATTTTATAGAGCCCTACTAAGTGGTGTTTTATTGCTGTCAAGAAGAAAACCATCCATTATTATTCCCATTTATTGCAGGGGCAGTTGCTCCATGTTTGCTTCATCATTGCCTTTTTAATCAGTAAAATGCAATTTAACTAAAACACAAGGGGTCAAGGTTTAGGTGTGTGTGTGTGAATGACACAAAGCACAGAAAGTGGCCATATAAAGAGAGATCAGATGTCAGAACAGATGTGTTTAGTGGATGTGAGTGTGTTCAGTATCTTGTGTTAATGAGAGCTGGCTGGAGTGTTGAAGGCTTCGTTTTCATGACGCTGCAGTTGAAATCTAATTGATTTACTTCCTCACAAGTGATGCCCAAGATTGTGTGTGTGTGTGTGTCTATTGTCAACACTCTCCAGATACTAATAAGAAGGATCTGATCAGGGATGCAAAATAATACAGACACATACGCTTCATTATCTCAGTTAAACATGTGCTCGCTGCACCAGAGGCTTGTTTCCTGCGTGTCACGTGTTTTTATTTTTGAACTATATGTTTGTACTGTTCAACATCAGCATGTTGTGAGGAATAATATCAGCCAGTTAAACTCTTTCCTTTGCCAGATCCTCCCAGGAACATACGGCGCTTTGTGTTCGGCATAATATAATTAATGCAGGAAAGTGAAAACATTTTACAAAGTGATTCAAAGTCAGTAACAAACCCAGTACAATGAAATAGCTTATTTAAAAAAGTCAACAGACTTAAGAACAGCAAAATAACAATTATGTACTCGAAATTAATAAAAAGGTAAGGTTTGATTTATTGCATAAATTTACTGTTTGGTTAAATCAATAATTATTTTCGTAATGCATAAGCCCTTTGATTCTCATTACCATAATAATAAAAAAAAATCTAATTACTGTTGTTTTCAAGTACATTGCATTCTGTTCAGTGCAGAAATGCATTTCTCTTTATTTTTGTAATTTTACCATAAACATTTGTATGAAAACTTGTTTCCACCACTAAATAAAAAGTCACAATTATCTTTTGTATTTATCTCACAATTCTGATGTTTTTTTCTCACAATTGCGAATTATAAAGTCAGAATTGTGAGATATAAAGTCAGGATTGCGAGTTATAAAGTCAGAATCGCGTCATATAAAATCAGAATCGCGGGATATGAAGTCAGGATCGCGAGATATAAAGTCAGGATTGCGAGAATTATAAAGTCAGGATTGCGAGAATTATAAAGTCAGGATTGCGAGAATTATAAAGTCAGGATTGCGAGATATAAAGTCAGGATTGCGAGATAGAAAGTCAGGATTGCGAGATAGAAAGTCAGGATTGCGAGAATTAGAAAGTCAGAATTGCGTCATATAAAGTCAGAATTGCGTCATATAAAATCAGAATCGCGGGATATAAAGTCAGGATTGCGAGATAGAAAGTCAGGATTGCGAGATAGAAAGTCAGGATTGCGAGATAGAAAGTCAGGATTGCGAGAATTAGAAAGTCAGAATTGCGTCATATAAAATCAGAATCGCGGGATATAAAGTCAGGATTGCGAGAATTATAAAGTCAGGATTGCGAGAATTATAAAGTCAGGATTGCGAGAATTATAAAGTCAGGATTGCGAGAATTATAAAGTCAGGATTGCGAGATAGAAAGTCAGGATTGCGAGATAGAAAGTCAGGATTGCGAGAATTAGAAAGTCAGAATTGCGTCATATAAAATCAGAATCGCGGGATATAAAGTCAGGATTGCGAGAATTATAAAGTCAGGATTGCGAGAATTATAAAGTCAGGATTGCGAGATAGAAAGTCAGGATTGCGAGATAGAAAGTCAGGATTGCGAGAATTAGAAAGTCAGAATTGCGTCATATAAAATCAGAATCGCGGGATATAAAGTCAGGATTGCGAGAATTATAAAGTCAGGATTGCGAGAATTATAAAGTCAGGATTGCGAGAATTATAAAGTCAGGATTGCGAGATAGAAAGTCAGGATTGCGAGATAGAAAGTCAGGATTGCGAGAATTAGAAAGTCAGAATTGCGTCATATAAAATCAGAATCGCGGGATATAAAGTCAGGATTGCGAGAATTATAAAGTCAGGATTGCGAGAATTATAAAGTCAGGATTGCGAGAATTATAAAGTCAGGATTGCGAGATATAAAGTCAGGATTGCGTGATATAAAGTCAGGATTGCGAGATATAAAGTCAGGATTGCGAGAATTATAAAGTCAGGATTGCGAGAATTATAAAGTCAGGATTGCGAGAATTATAAAGTCAGGATTGCGAGATATAAAGTCAGGATTGCGAGATATAAAGTCAGGATTGCGAGAATTAGAAAGTCAGAATCGCGTCATATAAAATCAGAATCGCGGGATATAAAGTCAGGATTGCGAGAATTATAAAGTCAGGATTGCGAGAATTATAAAGTCAGGATTGCGAGAATTATAAAGTCAGGATTGCGAGATATAAAGTCAGGATTGTGTGATATAAAGTCAGGATTGCGAGATATAAAGTCAGGATTGTGTGATATAAAGTCAGGATTGCGAGAATTATAAAGTCAGGATTGCGAGATATAAAGTCAGGATTGTGTGATATAAAGTCAGGATTGCGAGAATTATAAAGTCAGGATTGCGAGAATTATAAAGTCAGGATTGCGAGAATTATAAAGTCAGGATTGCGAGAATTATAAAGTCAGGATTGCGAGAATTATGAAGTCAGGATTGCGAGATAGAAAGTCAGGATTGCGAGATAGAAAGTCAGGATTGCGAGATAGAAAGTCAGAATTGCGAGAATTATAAAGTCAGGATTGCGAGAATTATAAAGTCAGGATTGCGAGATATAAAGTCAGGATTGCGAATTATAAAGTCAGGATTGCGAGAATTATAAAGTCAGGATTGCGAGTTATAAAGTCAGAATTGTTTTAAAGTCGCAATTCTGACATTTTCTTGCAATTGCGAGTTTTTACCTCACAATTCTGACTTTACATCATGCAATTCTGAGAAAAAAGTCAAAATTGTGACATAAAGTTGCAATTACCTTTTTATTTTTTATTTCATAGCAGAAACAAGCTTGGGGTGAAATGTGTTTGATTCCATGAAAATAGTCACAGATTTAGCTTTGCATGTAGTAATGACTCATCATAAAATATATTTTTAAATAGAATGTACTGGTTCTGCAGGCACGAGTCTGTTAATGATGTCGTTCAACTGTACTGTTTAATCTCCACAGTAAATTCTAATGGAACATTTGGTTGCCATGGGTACAAGAACAAAAGTTCCAATATAATATTAGTACATTAATATGCTGAGATGATTGTGCTGATATAACGTGTGTTTAGTGTGACTCTAGATGTCCAGGAATAGATTCTGCTTTGGGTTCCAACTGTGTAACAGTTTCAGCGTGATCTCTCACTCAAGCACAGAGCAGCACGCGAGGTGAGAGAAACTAGAAATAGATGCGCACACACACACACACACACACTCATCATCTCGTCCTCAGGGTGGGAGTCAGAGTGTGTCTTGATGCTTCTCTAAGTTCAGCTGAAACCGTCTGACAGCAGGGTCACAGCGATGCGTCATAAAGTTTTATGCCTCTGTTTGACCTCTGACCTCTATCTGTCAATAGAAACACATGCTTTCTGAACTCCTGTCCTAGGAAATTCTTCATGTCTTACAATGGATTTAACTGTAGAGGAATGTGCGGGGTGTATTTCACCCCAAGATCAAAAGGAAGAAATAAAAAAAGTTACATAATTAAAATGGTCCTGAAATAGCCATTTTGTTTATGAAATTTTTTTTTTTTAAATTTTTAAAATTTTTTAATTCAATTAATTAATTAATTTATGTATGTATGTATGTATGTATGTACTTATTTTTTTTATTTGTTTTAATATAATATATTTAATATAATATAAAATATAAATAAATAAATAATTTTTATTTTAATAATACTAAGATGTGAAATATGACCTGGGCATGTTTTTATTGAATCAGCACATGATGAATAAAAAAATATTTATTTTGCATAATTTTAATGGTCCTGAAATAGTCATTTTGTTTATAAAAAAATATTTATTTAATTTATTTATTTTTTATTTGTTTAATTTATTTTTGAAATTAAGTAAATAAATAAATTGTATTAATTCATGTATTTATTTGTTTGTTTGCTTGCTCTTTTAAAAAAAAAAAAATTACCTGGGCATGTTTTATCCTCAAATAGTCTTTTTGTTTATGAAAAATACTTATTTAATTAAATATTTTTTATTTATTTATTTTTAAATTAATTAAATAATTAATTAATGTATAACCAATTTAATATAATTAATTTAATAATTTGTTTGTTTGTTTGTTTGTTTAACTAAGACCTGGATATGTTTTTATTGAATCAACCCATAAGTAAAGGTGGAAGAATAACATTTTTGTTCATTCTCTGCTTTTACAGCCGATTGTTTAATCTGGTTCACCTCTGGAAAGTGATGTACTGATGTAATATTGAGGGAAAGAAAGACGGAGACAGAAGGTGTGAATTTTTCATGAACTGGACAGCTGTAAAATTTACTGTGTAGTTCTTGTTGAAATGTCTGTTGAATGGTGAAATGTTTTTTACCAGCATATTCTCATTTCGCACTCATGAATAGGCTTTTTATGTTTTCCCTACAACCACCGATGTTCACAGTCATGTTATTGATTGAATGTTTTTTTTTTTTTTTTAATGGAACCATTTATTTGTGATAAACCCGCCCCTAAAAGACACATTAAAACACAGTGACCTGTGATTGATTACTTTACATGTCAATCAGACAGTCTCTTTCTAAGTGGGCGGCTCTTGACCAGAAAAATACACACACACACACACACAGACACACACACACAGCCATTATTCAGGATCTCACACACGAATGCTCACACATGAATGCATGTCTAGATTTGTTGTAATTTTTCTCCATTTATCAGCGAAGTAGAAATGTGTCTGTACAAATCACTTCAACAGGCTGTTATGCACACGCACATTTTTACATGCTGTGTCATGAGATTAGTATATTATTTATTCAGACTATAATAAAAGACTCATTTATCACAGACCAAATTCTTTTGACTAAATTCTAAGGCAGAGTTGAAATATATCTTGAAAGGGAAGGTAACCCCATAATTCACTGCAACACGCTCAGTAAAAGCAATCCATCCACGATAAGAACTTGGGCAGACAAAAGCTAGAGAGATTATTAAATATACTTATAAAGAGAATCCTTAATCGAATCAGAAGTAAATTGGGTTATTGTCCTGAAGAGAATCTGAAGTGAATTCAGATCACTTCCCAAAGAGCATTTTCCAAAACAGAATCAGAAGTGAATTTGGTTCTTTTCCTGAAGAGAATACAAAATTAATTCAGATCACTTCCCAAAGAGCATTTTTCCCCAGGAGAATCAAAAGTGAATTCTGTTCTTTTCCCCAAGAGAGTCAGAAGTTAATTGAGTTATTGTCCTGAAGAGAATCAGAAGTGAATTGGGTTATTGTCCTGAAGAGAATACAAAGTGAATTCAGATCACTTCCCAAAGAGCATTTTCTGAAAGAGAATCAGAAGTGAATTCAGATCACTTGCCAAAGAGCCTTTTGCCCAAGAAAATCAAAAATGAACCCTGTACTTTTTCCTGAAGAGAATCGGAAGTGAATTGGGTTATTGTCTTGAAGAGAATCAGAAGTGAATTTAGATCACTTCTCAAAGAGCATTTTCCCCAAGAGAATCAAAAGTGAACTCTGTTCTTTTCCCCAAGAGAATCCAAAGTGAATTTGGTTCTTTTCCTGAAGAGAATACAAGGTGAATTCAGATCACTTCCAAAATAGCATCAAAAGTAAATTCACGCTTCCTGAACAGAATTAAAAGTGAATTAAGTTAGAACAGAATCAAAGCAAACTCAATTCACTTCTGGATAGGAAGAGGATCTAAAGAGACTTGTTTTTTGAATGAATAAATAAATAAATAAATAAATAAATAGAGATAGATAGCTAGCTAGCTAGCTAGCCAAGTGAATTGGGTTAGTTTACTGAAAAGAATAAGAAAAGAATTCAGATAACTTCCCAAACAGTAAATTCAGTTCGCTTTGGATTTGAGAAGAATCAAAAGTGATTTCAGTTCTTTATCTAAAAAAAAAACAAAAAAACAAAGGAAATTAGAAGGGGAAACCATTCCCAACAACAATTTGCTAATTTACAATTTACTTAACAAAGAGCATCATAAGTAAATTCAGTTCACTTCCTATAAATAAAATATTTTTATTTTATTTTTTGTGGATTTAATCAGAAGCAAATTTGTTTGCTCTGGATCAAAAGTGGTTCTTTTCCTCAAGAGAATTTATGCTTATTAGATTGTGTTAATTGTGCGTTCTAAATCAATCACTCACAAGGTTCAGTTTCCATTGGGATTCTGTCTTAGAAGTATGTACTGTAGGCAGTAGACAGCGAGGAAGCTCACTAAGTTTTGGAACATAACCTACTTTATTCTGTCATGGGCGTTTACTCTGATGTATTTAGCTCTTTACAATCAGACAACAGCTCAAACTTTAACACAGCAAACTTTAAGAGCTTTTACAACTCTGTGTGTGTGTGTGTGTGTGTGTGATGAGTGTGTATTTACAGTGTGTATTTGTTCTCAGAAAGTTGAAGCAAACTGGTGTTAAGGAAGTACAGTATGTGTTTGTGCGTGTGTGAGAGAGAGAGATTGTGTAAATGAGGCTGTTAACGCTCAAAGCTGCTAGACTGTCTGTCAGAATCACACTTATAGAAGTGACACAAGCGAGTAGTGTGTGTGTGTGTGTGTGTGTGTGTGTGTGTGTGTGTGTGTGAGAGAGAGATACAGCGGCCTTATTCCTGTGTGTGTTAAGTTCATTTAAAAGCTCATTGGTCAGCAGGTTGTCATGGTGATGGATGGTGGCCCTGTTCCTGCAGTATAGCCATAATCACAAGTGTTTGCTGCATGCATGGATCAGTAATCACTATGTGTGTGTGTGTGTGTGTGTTGTGTGTGTGAATGCTATGGTGGTCATGATTCAAGGAGCTTTTGGAAATGAAAACATCATCGTGGCTGCATCATTTTGACATTGGATCAGGTCATCGCTTTCGATTAGTGCATCATGAATTCTTTAGCTTTCTTTAAAACGATCCAATGTGCTTATTGGTCTAATTTAAAGATTCATGAACTGTCACATTGAATGATCTTTGTTTTCCTGTTGCATAACTTCTGCTATTTTTAATATTTTACCTTTTGTGGGCTAAAAGCGTGGCTGTCTGTTTCTGTAGACCTTTCGTCCCCCTTTTCTGTCTTACTTCTCTCGTGTTTCTTATGTTTGTATGTGTTTGTGTTCTGTCAGAGATTCTGTGGTTCATTTCAACTCAGTTCAGATATTAGGATCAAAATCCAACAGAGAATTAATTGTTTTCCTGAAGAGAATCTGAAGGGATTTCAGTTTGTTAATCAGATGTAAATTCAGTTTACCTTTCTGAAAAGAGTCAAAAGTGAGTCATGTTCTTTTTCCCAAGAAAATCAAAAGTGAATTCTGTTCTTTTCCTGAAGAGAATCAGAAGTGAATTCAGATCACTTCTCAAAGAGCATTTTTTCCCAAGAAATTTAAAAGTGAACTCTGTTCTTTTCCTGAAGAGAATCAGAAGTGAATTGGGTTCTTGTCCTAAAGAGAATACAAAGTGAATTCAGATCACTTCCCAAAGAGACTTTTCCCCAAGAGAATCAAAAGTGAACTGTTCTTTTCCTGAAAAGAATCAAAAGTGAATTCTGTTCTTTTCCTGAAGAGAATCAGAAGTGAATTCTGTTCTTTTCCTGAAGAGAATCAGAAGTGAATTCTGTTCTTTTCCTGAAGAGAATCAGAAGTGAATTCAGATCACTTCCCAAAGAGCATTTTCCCCAAGAGAATCAAAAGTGAACTCTGTTCTTTTCCTGAAGAGAATCAAAAGTGAATTAGGTTATTTTCCTGAAGAGAATATGAAGTGAATTCACTTCCAAAATACCATCAAAAGTAAATTCATATTGCTTCCTGAACAGAATTAAAAGTGAATTTAGTTAGAAGAGAATCAAAGCAAACTCAGATCGCTTATGGATCTGAAGTGAATTGGGTTAGTTTACTGAAAAGAATAAGAAATGAATTCAGATAACTTCCCAAAGAGTAAATTCAGTTAACTTCCTGAACAGAATTAGCAGTGAATCATTTTTTTTGTGAATACAATCAGATTATGAAAACAGATTTTGATTGTATTATATTACAATCAGAGAATCAAAAGTGATTTCAGTTCTTTGTCTAAAGAAAAAAACAAGGAAATTAGAAGGGAAACCGGGTTACTTTCCTGAAGAGAATCAGAAGTGAATTCAGATCACTTCCCACATTGCATCATAAGTAAATTCAGTTAACTTCCTGAACGTCCTGTTTTTTTTTTTTGTATGTGTGAATCTCAAGCTTTCGATCAAAAGTGGTTCTTTTCCTCAAGAGAATATGAAGTGAGTTAGTCTATTTTCCTGAAGAGAATTAGACTTATTTTCTGAGCTGAATTGATCCTGTTCTCCAAACTGAACTGGGATGAACTGAAATGGAACAGATTCTGACCTTTGTATGTGTTGTATTTGTTTATATCTGTGTGTGTTTGTTTGTCTCCGAGAGTAAACGCACTAACCTGTCCAAGTTGTGACCAGTAACAGACAGCAATCGCCTCACAGACTTGTACCGGAAGGAAGAGGTCATAATGGTCAAGAGCGGAGGTCACGTCCAGAGCCCGCGCTTTCCCAGCTCATACCCTCGCAACCTGCTGTTGTCATGGAAACTGCTCTCGCCTGTTCACACACGAATCCTGCTGGAATTCGACGCTCAGTTTGGACTGGAAGAGGCGGAGAATGGAGTCTGCAGGTGAGGGCGGAGCTTCGGACTGATGAGTTCATGAATACTTAATTAGATCTAAAGGTTTTAAGCGGAGGCGGAGAATGGAGCCTGCAGGTGAGGGCGGAGCTTCAGACTGATGAGTTCATGAATACTTAATTAGATTTAAATGTTTTAAGTGGAGGTGGAGCCTGCAGGTGAGGGCGGAGCTTCAGACTGATGAGTTCATGAATACTTAATTAGATCTAAACGTTTTAAGTGGAGGAGGAGAATGGAGCCTGCAGTTGAGGGCGGAGCTTTGGACTGAGTTCATGAATAATTAGCTCTAAAAGTTTTAAGTGAAGGCAGAGAATGGAGCCTGCAGGTGAGGGCGGAGCTGCAGACTGATGAGTTCATGAATACTTAATTGGATCTAAATGTTTTAAGTGGAGGCGGAGAATGGAGCCTGCAGTTGAGGGCGGAGCTTTGGACTGAGTTCATGAATAATTAATTAGCTCTAAAAGTTTTAAGTGAAGGCGGAGAATGGAGCCTGCAGGTGAGGGCTAAGCTTCGGAATGGATGAGTACATGAATAATGAATTTTAAGGGGTGTTGAGAAAGTGTCACATTGACTCTTTGGGTTGGTCTAGATGGTAAATATTTAAGTTTAACAAGCTTTAACAATTTAACCTAAAGCCCTAGCTCTCAAATCTGATTAATTCATAGGATCGTTGATCCTGGATGTGGTTAAATCATGTTGTGACATGTGGTAGAGAATAACAGGGTTAGTTCTTAAATTCCTGTGGTTTTGATTCTGCATCTCTGAACTAGAAATAATGGCCTGAAGAGTTAAAACATGATATGAATATTTAATGAGCAGAAAGCCAATCGGAGTATCTGACCACAGCGTGTGTGGAGTGAGTCTCGGGTTACGAGTTTGTCCTTGAGGTTAGAGGGTTTTACTGTGGATCTGATACTTTACAAAGACCCCCGGGATATCAGGACTAAAAATAAAGCAGCAAAAAACTGAGATGAGAGATGAAGTGAATTTGGAGGATGAGAAAGGGACAAGAAGTCAAAGAGAGGAAAGAAACTAAGAATATGAAAGGAATAGAAATTAATAAGAAAATAAGTAAAAAAAAAAAAAAGAAATTATACATTTCTGTGTAAAATCTAGTAAATAAAAAAGCATGATGTCATTGTCATCACATTTCCAATCAATGCATTAGGAATAAGACTATTAAAAATCATTTTCTTTAATTGAAATGAAGCCAAAATAAAATATAAATATCAAATGAAAAACTTGAATATTTTATATTTATTTATTTATTTATTTATTTATATATATTTAAATGTAGCCTTGGCAACTAACTGAACAGCATCAGCTCTTTTCTCACAGTGTCTGAAATGGTTCGTTCAAAGATCCAGTCTTTCCGAGAGCCTGCTCTGCTCTGATTGGTCAGATGATCCAGTCTGTTGTGATTGGTGGACCGCTTACAGTGCGTGTCGAGAACCAAATGCCCATTACCATATCTGTACTTCAGCTCTTCCTCAGCACTCTTCAGGCCTCAGCTACAATTACAGAATCGATTCTTTCTTTTATGAGACAATAGCTTTATTTCTCGTGCACTTTGATCTTTAAAACTTTGCAGAACTTTTAAACAGCTCTATTACACACTACATGAAAGCGAATAGTCAAAAAAAGCACTTTAAAAAAAAAAAAAAACTGAAAAACAACTGCAGACATGTTCGAACAGATGTATATCCTTGATGTACTGACAGGTGTGTGTGTGTGTGTGTGTGTGTGTGTGTGTTTTGCAGGTATGATTATGTGGAAGTGGAGGATATTTCAGAAACCAGCACAATCATCTGGGGCCGCTGGTGCGGTCAAAGATCTCCATCACGGATCACATCCAAAACAAACCTCATCAAAATCACCTTCAAATCGGACGATTACTTCGTAGCAAAACCAGGATTCAGAATCTGCTATTCACTGTTGGTGAGTATCTGTTTAACCTCCTGTGTGAACATTTGCATCATTTCACACTTTAAATCATGTGTTTTTGTTTTAAATACACTACTGTTCAAAAGTTTGGGGTCAGTAAGATTTTTATGAAAGAAATTAATACTTTTATTCAGCAAGGGTGCTTTAAATTGATCAAAAGTGACAGTAAAAACATTTATAATGTTACAAAAGATTCTATTTCAAACTTTCTAGTCCTCAAAGAATCCTGAAAAATCAAATGTATCATGGTTTCCACAAAAATATGACATCAGAAATGTTTCTTGAACATCAGATCATCATATCAGAATGATTTCTGAAGGATCATGTGACACTGAAAACTGAAAATTCAGCTTTGATCACAGGAATAAATTACATTTGAACAAATATTCACATAGAAAACAGGTATTTTAAACTGTAAAAATATTTCACAATTTTTACTGTTTTTATTTTTGATCAAATAAATGCAGCCTTCTTTCAAAAACATGAAATCATCTTTTGAATGGTAGTGTATATATATATTTTTTGTACTCAATATACTGTAGCATGGCCTCCAGTGTCTTGTTGCTTTAAATAAAAATATTACACACACAAATTTCATTAACTTAATTTTATTAAGTGTCTTCCTAGTGGATCTAGTAGTGTCATGTAAACTAAAGTTAATCGTTGGGCTGGATTTATATCAGATGTATTTACTGTGTCTGTTGTGCAAAGCGGATGCTAGTGGATGGTGGAATGATAGCAGATGGATGGAGAAATATTTTACAACATTCATTGGGACTGAAGCCATCCTGCTTTACGACTGCCTCATGGCTTTTTCTCCACACAGGCCAAATCGGCAATAATGTGGTGCTAGCTGCTTGCATAAATATGCAATATGTTTTCTGTGTCTGTAAAACTGCAAATTTGTACATTTCAATTTGAGCTCATACTGGGAAACAGAATTAAATCAGACACCTGCAGTCCTGCACTGGACATAAACAAGATGAAATCGCAGTTAATAGATAATAAAGCAACAAAAAACCTAAGTATTTGACAATAAAATTAACAATTAAAAATTACAAACAAACATGAAGTTTTGAAGTAGAAAACCTGAAATAGTATTTTCTTAATCCAATAATCTTAGTTTTTTGCCTTGAAGTCTCTTCGTACCTGAAATGCTCTTTTACCTCAGATGAACTCAGAAAAGTGTGGCTTAATTAAGATGTCTGTTTCTGAGGCAGAATAAGAGAGAGACTGTATAAACAAAGAGAGAGACGACAGAGAGAAATGAGGTGTGAGCCGCACTGTTGGGTGTGAACGTGTGAGTTTTACTGCGGTAAAAACACTGATGTAATGTGAAGAGATCTGAGAGTTTAGTTCTGTGTTTTTATCACACGCACATGGAGAAGGTCTATAACGAGAAATGACAGCTAACAGCGTGTTTTGTCATTGTTCTTGTTAAGCTCGCGCTCGTTAAGGCCCTTGGTGTCGGTTAATGACACAAACAGATGTGGAGAGTTTTTCTGCAGGGAAGATGATGTGCTTGTTTCTCGAAACGTCGTTTGATGTGCTCGTAAAAAATACGGTGGGTTTTCTTTGGGGATTAGCGGATGTTTGTAAATCATAATTGTGCCTTTTTGTTCAAGATCTTTAATTGTAATTAGAGAGCTTTCCTTGAATGTTTGGGATGTGCATCTTTGATGTTCTTTCTCGTAAACTAATGATTTTAGGTCTTATGTTTGTTTATTTCTATTCTGTTGAAGGCATGTTGACCTCAATTGAGAACATTATAGCCATGAAATGAATTCACTATCCATGTGATCCATGTAATAATTCACTAATCTAATTCACTTATTTCATTTTACTGTATAAAAGTGATATTTAACATTTAGAAATTGAACCTAAAGTTACATTTTTATGCATTTTAATGCATTGACATATTTCTGAGTATGCAGCGGGAAATAACAATGCTTTAACGTTGAAATTTGATTGGTTCATGGAAATAATTGTAGGGATTACATGTGTGATTATTAAGTGTGTGTAAATTAAACTATTGCCATAAAACGTCACATAATTAGCATTAGAATATGATAATTTTTAAACAAATGTTCTGCTCACCATCAAAAATACACTAAAAACCATATTATTGTAGTTTAAAATAACTGTTTTCTATTTAAATATATTTCAATAAAGCAATAAGCCTCAACAAACCATGATTTACAGTGAATTTATATTCAATATATAATTTAAACATAAATTATCTGTAAACCACGTCTTCATGGGGCTTAGTGCTTTTATAAAACAGTTGCTAAATAATACAAATAACTTTTTAAAGCCAAAAAATATGTATTAATGCAACTTTAATGAAGTAAAATCATGTAAAACCTTCCTTCCGCTGGAAAAAATAGTCCCTGACAGTGAACAGCAACTGAAATTACATTATTACGCCATTAGATGGCGGCAAAGACTGTCTATATGAGCGAGTCACTCAGTCAAAGACTTTTATATTGAAATTTGTTGTGAACATGGAACAAGACGCAAATGACAAATGCTTTGACTAGCGCCGTCTGTGTCAGCAGGGCACGGGAAATCCCATTAACTGTTAAAAGGACAAGATATCGCAGCAGACATTCAAATGGATTTTTATTAGGAACATAGGACTGACCTGAAGGAAAATGCTAAATCTGAATGCAGGTAATACACTCGGCCACCCGATATCTCATGATTAGGGTGTTTAGAAACATTTATGAGACAGTTGTCAAATTTCATTGGTAATTTCAAATATGAAATGTAATTTGTTTCAAAGATGGCCACCGAGTGAAATGACTTGTCTTAAAGGGACTTTGATAAAACACAGCTATTGACCAATCTGAATCAAGGACTGGAACTTACCATTTTATAAAAAGTAATTTATTCATGTGTTGCTCTAAAATTGTGCATTCAGCCTGCATATGTCTTTTATGCATTGTTTGCTATGATAGTGTTTTTTTTCTCCTCCCACATGGTCATGGTTGTCAGTGGAAGTCATTTCAGAGGTGGAGCAAGTTATTATATTTTGATGAAAGATTATTCAGAAAAACATGCACTGATGAATAAGACCAGGAACATATGAAGAAAGTAAATGGAGTGGCTTCTGACTCCACCGCGTCTTTAACCGTCGCTGAACCCTGCAGCTGCTGGACTTCAGGTTCAGGGGTGGCAGTTTGTTCGACCTGGATCCGTCGTGTGTAATTCCCTGAATCTGCGGTATTCCTGACATTTCCACATTCCCGCTCTGCTCCGGACATCTCTGCTGAACACGAGCAGAAGGTCTCGCTGTGCGTGCGTGTGTGTGTGTGTGTGTGTGTTTATGTGTGTGTGTGTGAGACATCAGAGGCCCATACAGACGTTATCTCTGATGGGAAACATCATCATAACAGACCGCCCACGACCTCTGACCTCCTTCTATTGTTTGCATTGCCACAGGAGCAGATTTATGTAACAAGAGTGGCAGTGCAGGGAAGTGTGTGTGTGTGTGTGTTCACAGCATATGGAGATTTTAAAGTAAAGGTTAAAATGTAAACAGAGAAAAATAGAGAACAAGTCAGTCTTCAGATTGAGGTTATTATGCTTTTGCACGTTTATTTTAATACTTTTCTCAAATTGCTTAATTTGCTTATAGTTTTTTATTTCACTTTTATATCTTTTTTTCAGTAAAATCAATGTAATATGTTTTTGTTCAATAATATTTTTTATTTAGCATTTTGTATTTTGAGGGAATTTTATACTAAGCAATATTTATGCAATTATGATCCATTTGTTTACACATTTTTACAAAACAATACAATTAATTAATCCATACATTTTTTTTCTAGTTTTGTACATTATTTTTAATTAACCCCTTTATTGCTGTGTGCTTTTTTTCTTCATCGTGGCTGATTTGTAGATTGTACTGTTTCTCTTTTCCCCCCAGTCATTTCTATTTTTGATCATATTTTTTTCAGGACCATTTAACCATCTCGAATCATGTCCACAATTTTTTGTGTGTGTGTTAACATAGAAAGTGCCACACAGTCACCAAGTGTCGTACCGTTCTGATAAAGTAAACAAAATGTAAAACATTTTTGGTCCAAAGTGACCAAATAGTACATTGCCAATGTTTTGGGACGCCTGCCTTTACATGCACATGAACTTTAATGACATCCCATTCTTAATCCGTAGGGATTAATATGGAGTTGGCCCACCCTTTGCAGCTATAACAGCTCTTCTGGGAAGGCTTTCCACAAGGTTTAGGAGTGTGTTTATGGGAATTTTTGACCATTCTTCTAGAAGCGCATTTGTGAGGTCAGGCAGTGATGTTGGTGAGAAGGCCTGGCTCACAGTCTCCGCTCTAATTCATCCCAAAGGTGTTCTGTCAGGTTGAGGTCAGGACTCTGTGCAGGCCAGTCAAGTTCCTCCACACCAAACTCGCTCATCCATGTCTTTATGGACCTTGCTTTGTGCACTGGTGCGCAGTCATGTTGGAACAGGAAGGGGCCATCCCCAAACTGTTCCCACAAAGTTGGGAGCATGAAATTGTCCAAAATGTCTTGGTATGCTGAAGCATTAAGAGTTCCTTTCAATGGAACTAAGGGGCCAAGCCCAACCCCTGAAAAACAACCCCACACCATAATCCCCCTCCACCAAACTTTACACTTGGCACGATGCAGTCAGGCAAGTACCGTTCTCCTGGCAACCGCCAAACCCAGACTCGTCCATCGGATTGCCAGACAGAGAAGTGTGATTGGTCACTCCAGAGAACACGTCTCCAACTGCTCTAGAGTCCAGTGGCGGTGTGCTTTACACCACTACATCTGATGCTTTGCATTGCACTTGGTAATGTAAGGCTTGGATGCAGCTGCTTGGCCATGGAAACCCATTCCATGAAGCTCTCACGATGCATTAAGAGCCGGGGTGTGTGAACTTTTGGAATTTGAAGATCAAGGTAAATTGTATTTAATTTTTCTTCCGGGAAACATGAAAGTATTGTCTGTTGTTTCTGAAGTGCAGTACTAAATGAAAAAAAATGTATATTAAAACAAAATAAGAAAAATTTGGACATCTTCATCCTGTTCAAAAGTTTTCACCCCCCGGCTCTTAATGCATCATGTTTCCTTCTGGAGCATCAGTGAATGTTTGAACCTTTTTTAATAGTTGAGTTTGAGTCCCTCAGTTGTCCTCAGTGTGAAAAGATGAATCTCAAAATCATTCAGTCACTGCTGGAAAGGGTTCAAATATGCAAAAATGCTTGAAAACTGATGAATCTGCAGGAGCTGGAGGATTTTTCTGAAGAACAGAGCTCAGTTTAACTGCTCAGGACAAACAAGGGACTCATGAACAACCATCACAAAACATAAAAACAGTCGTGGATCATCAGGTGACCACACACAGTATTGAGAATCAGTGCTTCACATACTTATGAATGGGGTTATTTTAATAAATTCAGCTATTTTTTTTGTCTTGTGGATTATATGTAAACATCTTTTATGTAAAATATCTTAGTCAGGACAGTACTAAATAAAAAATAACATGCATTTTGTATGATCTTTATTTTGTTAAAATTATTCACATTTTCACAGATTCTGCAAGTGGTTCACATATTTTTTCTTGCAACTGTATGTTGTTATTCTTTCAAAATTAAAAATAATTTTAGTTTCAGTATCAACCACTAGTTCATTTTAGTTCATTTTTCAACCACAGGTTTTTTGTATTAATCGCACATCAAATTTGACAGAGAAATTACCCCCGAAAGATCATTTAAAGTCATTATTGTGTTAAATAAGAAAAGCATAAAATAGACATTACAAAAAGTCGCTTTAACGGCCATGATTTTTTTTATTTTCAGAACCTGCATCTGAATTGGTATTTTATATATTTTTATCTTTATGTTCGCAAAATGTTATATTTATGTTTGTAATGAAATTATTTTTTTAATGAAGTGATACTCTAAATAAGTGACTAAAACTGCCAGTAGGTGGCAGTAAATGTCTAAATTGAGTCATTCATTTATTCGATTCATTCAAATGGCTGATTTGTTCCAGAATGAAGTAAACAGGTGTGTTCGACTTGCGTTGCTGTGCAGAACAATTTGTGTAGGACGTCAAAGTGCCGTGAGAACGATTCACACCTGGGTTGCTTTTAAGTCCAATTTTTAATGCCCTTCCCTCGCTAACTTCCCTTCATCTTGTTCACTCGGATATACGTCATTGCTTACGTTGCATGATTGCCCAGTACTGGCGAAATGTTGCATGTTGCACTGTGGGATATGCCTGAAGTGAACATATTGATTAGACTTGCTCCCTTGGTCAAAAGTCGAGGTCCAAATACACTTCCTTCACCCACCTGACCAAGTTTAAGTTTAGTTTTGTTCTGAACACACTTGGTATATTCTGTCCATCTCTCTCTCTCTCTTCATTATTGGTGTGTAGCAGTGGTCTTGAATTGATGGTCTTGTTAATTCGGGTTGTATAATGTTCACCTTTAGTGTTGACGTTTACCGCTGGTTTTAAATGTCAGCGCTGTGATGTCTGTAGCTCCGCCCCCTCAGCCGGTGACATCATGAGTGATGGATGTAATCTGAGCGTTGGCTGAATGTGATGGTGTTTGTGCTGCTGCATGTCAAGAGTGTTTGAAGACAGGATTTATCAGAGCAGATAATGACTTTCCCAGAGTTCCCCCGGCGCTGATGCTGAATGAATACGCAAATTTGTGTACGAAAATTAATGAAACTGAAAACAAAAGTTTGAATTCTCTCTTTTTCAGGACAGCTCACCTCTTGCATCTCTGACCAACTGGGAAGCAGTTACAGTGATGTCAGTAAGTGTTACTAACTCAATAGGTTATGTTTAGCATTATTGTAATTCACAGAAAGTTTTTACAGAAATTTCTTTTCAGATGTTTAGCAGGATGTTTATGCTGCTCTTTGGTGCAGAAAGTCGGTGCTTTACATCCGTCATCTCACGTCTGTGTCCCTCTAGGATCTGGGGGGGATCTCTGGGACGGACACCCCGCTGTCTGCGGCCGCGCTGGACAGCGACATCGCCAGCGTCAGCACAGTGGAAGAGTTACTGAGACACCTGAACCCGTTCACCTGGCAGGAGGACCTGGAGCAACTGTACACACAGACACACTACTACAGACCACGAGCTTACCACACCGACCGCAAACAAAAGCGTGAGTCTCACACACACACACACACACACTGAAAATGTCAAACATATTGTCAGATAACTTCATAAATCTAATTTTGAAAACAAAATTTGAATATATTGATTTGGAGTGAATTAGATGATCCTGAGAAATTAAGTATTGTTCCATCAAGGTCAATAAATTAAAGTTAATCTATTTTATATAATTTATGATTAATTGATTTGTTTATTGATTTAGAGTAAATTAAAGGATTCTGGGAAATGAAGTATTCTTCCGTCTTGGTCCATGAATTAAAGTTCATTTATTTTATCTTTAAACATAATTAATTTATTGATTTGGAGTAAAATTAGAGGATTCTAGGAAACTATACACACACATATATATAATACATTATTATTGAAATATTACTTAAAATAAAGCAGTAATATACATTTTCTTTAATTCATTTGAATTCTACTGTCTTAAATTTAAAAGAATTTAAGGGGGAACTATTATGCTAATTGTTTCAAGAAATCTCTGATGTCTCCAGATTGTGTCTGTTAAGTTTCAGCTCAAAATACCCCACAGATCATTTATTATACCATGTTATAAATGCCCATTTTTGAGTGAAAGAAAAACATGCTGTTTTTGTGCATGCATCTTTAAATGCAAATGAGCTGCTGCTCCCCGCCCCCTTTCCAGGAGAGGGCGGAGCCTGTACAACTCATGTACAACTAACAAAGCATGTGCACAGAAAGCTGTCTGTCAGACGGCAAGTTGTGTGAGTATTAAACTAAGTTCTCTTTCACGTCTTATTGCTCTTAAACTGTCAAAAACACAAAGTTCACTTAAACACAGTCAGTTATGTCTGTGAACATAAACAGCAGGGAAAGAGATCACATGTATATTAGATATCTGTGTATTAAAGTGACAGCAGCATAATATACAGTATCTACTGCTGTTAACCCTCTGGAGTCTGAGGCTGATTTGGGGCCTGGAGAAGTTTTGACATGCCCTGACATTTGTGCTTTTTTCAGTTGTTCATAAACATATTAATAGAAAAAGTGTCAGTACACTGTATTTAGCACAAACTAGGCTACAATAATATGTGAGGAACATGTATGTACATGTTTGTGTTTTTGAAGGAATAACATTTATGCGTGGTTATTGAAAAAACAAAAAACTTAAGTCACTGAAATAAGGCCAAAAAAAGTATAGTAAATCTGTGTTCATAAGACTTTAGGGTATTGGAGGTTGTAGACTAGAGTTTTTGCTTCAGAATTATGAAAAAATTATGCTGGTTACTCCTTCATATAAAACAATATATTGATTTAGTTTTTGTAAGACACTTTTTGCCAAGAAATACAGTATGCGAGGAGGCGTGAATCACCACTGAAAATGGGCCATTCTCACCTGAGAAGACAAAAGAATTGGATAGTAATGAGTTGAAATGACTTGCATATTAATGAGGCATTTCAGTCAGGTAGGCTGTGAAAAAAACCTTCTGTGATGTCTCAAGCTCATTATGATATATGAAACATACAGAAAAATATTATTACAATATAAAGTAATGGTTTTATATTATACTTTAAAATATAATGTATTTCTGTGATGCAAAGAGTCTGAATATAGGCTTTTAGTTTAAAAGCATGCACATTTGGAGAAATATTGGATTCTCATATGCTTATGTCAATTTTCTATACTGAGGAGTTATATTTATTTAATATTCATTGTCTTTACTATGAGCGCTGGTGTTTTCAATTCATCCTTGAAGTCGGAGGGCGCTCTGGGCATTTTTAGTCCACAAATTCATCTAAAAGAAGAAGAGGCTATTCCATGAATGGAGTTTCCAATTCATACAGCAGCAGGAGGGCGCTAAAGAAACAAAAACTCATCTAAAATTCGTCTGTAGAAGAAAAGTAAACAGGAACTAACTGCATGTCTTCTAGAGATCGCTAACCATGGCTTTTACATCCAGATAAACACTTTTCAAGACAATAAATACACGATTGAGATGACGAATGCATGTATTGACTGAATTTGCGTCTGAATAGCGCTGGCTCCGTGGGCGTGGCCGCATTAGCGGATAATGAGCTGAAACACGGATTTCTGACATGGCTCATTTTTCATACAGATTACATAAACACAGAAGGTTTGTTTTCGATTTGACTTACATGATTTAAAACCTGACATCTTAAAGTTTTTTTAGACATAAGTGTTATTTTTTTGTCATTAGTATTCACTAAGTTACAGTTCATTTTCTGAGAACTATCAGATTGGAGTTCGTTCAGAGGGAGATGAGAGATCACGCATCATGTTAGTTTTCTTTATTTTACAAAAAGCACAACATTTTGTTTTTACTCTGAGTGTACACAAATAAAAGAAGATATTCCACAGATTAAAATGGTGTATAACTCTTAATTGTATGTGCAACAGTGACGGAGTATTTTGAGTCTCTTTCACACTGATAAGAAAAAAAACACGGTGGTATCGCCGGCGATACCGTCAGACCTCAGAGTGTTAATATGAACCAAACAACAAAAGAAAAACAGAAAATCACTCGCTGCTCCAGACTGAATAACTTTAGTAGCTTTAATAAGAATACATTTCTTACTTGAATGCTGCTGTTAAATTATCTGGCGAGGAGATAAACATGGCGGACTGTGTACAGCTCACTCAGGGGAGGAGCTAAGCTAATAGGGCGGAGTCAATCATCAGTCATGGGCGGGGCTTCGGAAATGTAGAACCGCTCATTTGGAGAGACTTTATGATTCATGGAGATTATAAGAAAAGTAATGGCTGTATTTTTATCATTATAGGCTGATTGTTCACACACACATCTGTGTTCAAACACCCTATGAAAGTGAATTTTGCATAATCGATCCCCTTTAAGGCAGTAGAAACACTGTATTCTATTCACATCCTGTACAGGAATTGAATTATAATTATAAAAGCATTCACAATTCAGTTCTGTATGGCACACACACACACACACACACAGAGACAGGCGCCGTTAACCATTCACTGAGTTTTTATGAGGCAGACGGAGGTGATTTCCTCCCGTCTCTTCATTTATACCTCCCTTCCTCTCTGTCCATCCAGAACAGATTGTGATTATGTGAGTCATAAGTGAGGGAAAAAATCCTAAACAGCACACTGGAATGTTGTTCACAACGTAGACACACACACACACACCTACACACACAATGACCTTGCAGCCCTGACAAAGTTAAAACATTGTAGGTTTCGAGTAACTTTGCCAAGAGGAAAGTATGTGTGTTAGAGTACTCGTTTTCACTACTGCACAAAGTATTCATCAGGATGTAGTTTTCTATGGTTTAGCGGTCCGTAAACTCCTCCATCTCTGTCTCTTTCCTTCTCAGTTGATCTCGACCGTCTCTACGATGACGTGAAGCAGTACAGCTGCACTCCGCGCAACTTCTCTGTGAATCTCCGCGAGGAGCTGAAGGTGACCAACGCCGTGTTTTTCCCACGATGCCTCCTGGTGCAGCGCTGCGGGGGAAACTGCGCATGCGGCACCGACAACTGGAACTCCTGCAGCTGCAGCGCCGGAAAAACCGTGAAGAAACTACACGAGGTATCCCACGATGCACTGTTCGATAAATAAACGGGTTTCCCCAAACACTCCCTCCATCTGCCATTGGCCCGTCAAAAATATAGTGCCGCCCCCAAACTCACTTCATTGGTTGAGTCCAGTGGTGGATGAAGAAGTCCTTTATAGCACTTTATAGTTGCGCTCGTTGTCTTTTGACTTCCGGTTTGTATTTCCACAGCGATATTACATTTATGAATGAACTGCTCGTTTTAAAAACTTCCCGATCTACTGACATTTGTTCAGACATCTGCTTTAAACATAACAATGCTCATGATAACTTTCATTAACTCTACAACAAGTAAATCCACTTAACCAACTATTATTCTTTGACAGCGATGCCATATAAATGTACAGAGCTACCGCAAAACGGAAGTTCAAAGACAATTTTATAAAGATGGCGGCGCGCTTGTTTCTCTGGTAAATAAGGTCTATACAATAGAAATTGTTTCACAGCATCAACAGGAAAGTAACAGAATCAATGATGCAAACTTAATCAAATATGAAACTGATTCAAATTCTGCAAGATGATAGTTTCATTATGTTGATTCAGTTCAGTTCAATAAATCGCTCCATCATGCTTGTGTGCGCTCGAGCTCTGGAGACATCGCGGTTCTTGCTTATTCTGAATCAGATATGAAGACTCACACTGACTGGACCAGTGCTGACTCAAGTCAGATTCACAAATGAATCTTTCAGTGCGATTCACGAACCGATTCAACAGAATCAAGAATCTCGTTCACGAATCGGACATTGAGACGGGTGACGATTCCTTTAGTTCAAAATATTGTGGGACAATATGTTTTTATGAGTAAAAAGTACAATATTATGCTTTGAAATGTAAAGTAAACGTTTCCCAAAATATGAATACTTAGCACTTAATTTTACAGTGTCCTTATTATAGTAATAACATTAAATTATGCATAATTACATGCAACTAAATCTAAAACAAGTCCTAATCCTAATTTATATTAACTACATGTTGTTAATTAATATTATTCTAAACACCTAAAATAAAGTGTAACCAAATACTCTAAAAAGAAGTACAGATACTGGAGAGTATAGTAAAGTGAAAATACCACTCAGGTGTTAACATGTCAGGCTGCTCAAACCGACTGTTTTACTCTTCAACGTGAAGTTTTGAGCTCTCGCTTCTGTTTGTACTGCAGTATGATAGAAATGACACATCTACTGCTGCAGGCATGAAATGTTGAAGTGTGTCAAAAGTGGCGTTAGGTTTTTCTGTGGAGTTTGAGCAAGTAAAGTGTGTGTTCCTCTCTGTCCTTATCAGCTCCAAACACACACACACACACACTGAATACTGTACAAAGTGTGCTGAATCTCGTGTATCTCTCCATCCAGTTGCTTTCTATTATCCTATAGCTCACACACACACACACACACTTTATTTTTCCCTGACTGTCTTCACTTTTTTTTGTCGTCTGCTGCTGTTTTCCTCTGATCAGTTGTGACCAACGTGACATTTGTTGTTCTGAGAGATTATCAGCAAATGACACATGAAATCCACCGAGACACACAGCAGTGTTTCATCTGAACTGATGACAGCAGTGAAGTGTGCCGTCTGTCTGTCCATCTGTACTGTCTGTCTGTTTATATAATATCAGATAAAACATCATTTCTATTCGAATTAGAATATTGATTCAATAGCGGTGCAGGAATGTTGGATATCAAAAAGAAAACTGTGATTGCATGACAGGTTGTGTATGAAAACCTGAATAATATCTGCTGCACATCAGCTATTCTGTTTTAACTCTATTAGCTTAATACATTGTAAACAAATTATTAAAGGGGACCTATATTGCCCCTTTTCACAAGATGTAATATAAGTCTCTGGTGTCTCCAGAATGTGTCTGTGAAGTTTCAGCTCAAAATCCCCCACAGATCATTTATTATAGCTTGTCAAATTTGAGCAAAAACACGCCGTTTTTGTGTGCGTCCCTTTAAATGCAAATGAGCTGCTGCTCCAGAAGAGGGCGGAGCTTTAACAGCTCAACAACAACAAAGCTGGAGAATCTCACGCAGCCAGAATGAGGATTGTCAGTAACGGTGTTCAGCCTTACATTGTACATTGAGACTTTAATAAAATTTCAACCTGAACTCAGTCTGACCCAGTTTAGTGTTGATGATCTGAGTGAAGCCTCATGGGATATTCGAGGCGTTCTGGGTGTTGTAGTTGCTGTAAACACAGGCTGACATCAGCATGACCCGGTGATTGACAGCTGTCACAGAGCTGTCAGGAAACGTTCACTGTGCTGCTGTCGTGTAGAATAACAGACTGTTACCCACGGCAACATCTGCTAAATGTGATTGGCTCCGGCTGTCAGTGCTGACTAATGCGAGGCCACCACAACTACACACACACACACACGATATATGAGCTTCAGTACAGAACATAAGAGACATCCGGAGGTTAAAGGTCAAGGACAGATATCGATTGGTAAGCAAATCAATGAAGACAAATCGAACAATAAATCTCTTTTACTTCCTGCCGTGATCAAACTAACAAACATCGAGGCTCCAGAAACACCTGCATCAGTTTGGTTTAGTTATTTTTGATAAGGAATAAATATTGTGACAACATTATATACAATGACTGTAGTTTACAGCACGTGTTGCCTCATATCAATTAGCACAGAAAATAATTTAGATTTGTATTTTTAGAAAGCAGGAGCAGTAATGCATCTAAACCAGGTCTGCATTATGAAGGATTTAAAAGCACAATGTGAAGATGATTATATATTACAGTCGGCATGAAATGAAAATGAATCAATTTTCTAAATGCATGTTATAGATCTTGTTGTGAAAGACCTATCTGTGTATGTTATTTAAAGCAATAATTATTAATCAAAATGTCATAACTGGATCATCAGACTTCTCCAATCATTTAGTCTTCTTAAACCCCAGCCTTTTGATTCTAATAATGTATTAATAAATGTTTACCTTAACTAAGATTAATAAATCTTTTAGGAGAAATTTTCATTGTTCATGTTAATTGGAGTTGGAAATGGAAGTTGTCATTTATGCCACAAAATAATGTTGATGACCATAGATTTTTTTTTATTTACCCTTTTTATTGCGGTTGAATATATATTTAATGTTAATATTTAAAGGGCAAAGAGCCTATTGTAATTGTTAGCATTCTTCTTCTTATTCTTCTTCTGCTCTGGAAGTCTCTGGCAGCCCATAGAACCGCTTGTGGGAAAATGATCAAATTTGGCACACTGACAGAGGACAGTCTGAACTGTCGCCATAGCAAATTCAGAGTCTCTAACTCAATCTCTCTAGCACCACCACCTGTCCAAATTTGTACTCAGGTTTATGCTAATGACTTTTGAACCATAAGAGCTAGAAACAAAATTCTTTTTTTATTTTTGTCTGATTCCTTGGCGATTCGAAATGTCGTCATTTTTCGTCATAACTTTTCCGACATTTCGAATTCCTTTTAGGTGAGTTGTCCGATTTTCGTGAAAATTGAACCACATCATCCTCAGACAATGCCGGCAAAAAGTTATGGAATTCAAATCGATGAGTTGCTCATAACTTCTGAATAATTTGCCAAAAAATAATAAAAGTTTTATTTGGAGCAACATGCCGAGTCCAATGATATCCAGTTTTCCATGTCTGCCATTTTGTGCGTTGGCCATTTTGAATTTTGTAGAAAAATTCTGTAGTTTACGAAGGCATAAACGCATAGTTACGAAACTCGGTATGGGTCATCAGCATGATGCCCTGAAGGAGTCTGAGAAGTTTTGTACCAGCGCCACCTAGTGGTGAATATATTTTACATGCTTATAACTTCGGACATGGTTGACTTCTTTTCATGGGAGTCATCCCCTTAGACTCCTGAATCCTTGCCGAGTCCAACGATACCAAACATGCTAGGTTTCACCTTATGGTTTGTGTTTTAGCATTTAAACAACTTTCGCAAATATCTTCGAAACCGTTATTCTGATCGAGATGAAACCAGATGAAATCGGAAACATAGGTTGTTGGCTATATTTTAATGCCTAAATGTCAATTTTGATAGTGGCAAAAAAAAAAAAAAAAAAAAAGCAATCAAAGTTGTGCAGGGTAATTTTTTTTTTTTTTATGTCCTCATATATATATATATATATATATATATATATATATATATATATATATATATATATATATATATATATATGTCTATAACTCCTAAACAAAATAAGATATTTTCACCAAATTTGACACACTTATGTATGGCATGCAGGAAAAAAATAGTAGGCTAAATTGTGTGCACAATTTACTATTTCGTTCCCTCGATTTACTAAAACGTGCGCACGATTTACTTTTTCGTAACGAAATAGTAAATAGTGCGCGCGTTTTAGTAAATCGAGGGAACGAAATAGTAAATCGTGCGCACGTTTTAGTAAATCGAGGGAACGAAATAGTAAATAGTGCGCGCGTTTTAGTAAATCGAGGGAACGAAATAGTAAATCGTGCGCACGTTTTAGTAAATCGAGGGAACGAAGTAGTAAATCGTGCGCACGTTTTAGTAAATCGAGGGAACGAAATAGTAAATAGTGCGCACGTTTTAGTAAATCGAGGGAACGAAATAGTAAATAGTGCACACGATTTAGCAAATCTAGGGAACGAAATAGTAAATCGTGCGCACGTTTTAGTAAATCGAGGGAACGAAATAGTAAATCGTGCGCACGTTTTAGTAAATCGAGGGAACGAAATAGTAAATAGTGCGCACGTTTTAGTAAATCGAGGGAACGAAATAGTAAATCGTGCACACGTTTTAGTAAATCGAGGGAACGAAATAGTAAATCGTGCGCACGTTTTAGTAAATCGAGGGAACGAAGTAGTAAATCGTGCGCACGTTTTAGTAAATCGAGGGAACGAAATAGTAAATAGTGCGCACGTTTTAGTAAATCGAGGGAACGAAATAGTAAATAGTGCACACGATTTAGCAAATCTAGGGAACGAAATAGTAAATCGTGCGCACGTTTTAGTAAATCGAGGGAACGAAATAGTAAATCGTGCGCACGTTTTAGTAAATCGAGGGAACGAAATAGTAAATAGTGCGCACGATTTAGTAAATCGAGGGAACGAAATAGTAAATCGTGCGCGCAATTTATTTTTTTTTCTTGCATGTCATGTGCGGGGCTCCGTACTTATGTATGGGCGCACTCGGAGGACACAAAAAATTTGACAGGATTGTGCCTCTTGGTGGCCCTATAATAGAACAAAACATGAAACTGTCACTAACTGCAATACAGTATTATGATGTAAATTGCTATATAATGCACTGGTGTATCATTACGAAACTCAGTATGTGCCATCAGCACCATAACCTGAAGGTACTCAAAAAGTTTCAAGACAGCCTCACCTTGTGGTCAAAAATTATAATGAAATTTTAAAAAAAAAATGCTAATAGTTTTTGATTAATTAAGCCTATTGTCATGAACCGATTTTTAACACATTCCAGTCAGATCCTCTTCAGACTGTGCCGACAAAAAAATTATGGATTTTGTGTCCCGAGATGAAACCATTTTCGCATAGCTCCGCAACAAATGCCAAAATGACTCTGAGGCTGTATCTCTGCAATGCTTTGGCATATTGACACCAAACTTTGTCACCTCACTCTGAGCTCACCACATCAAATTGGTCACAGTGCCACCTATTGGTTTAAAGTCATAAACCATTAAATCAAATTATTAGTGACTGGATTTGATTTTTCAGTTATTTTACATAAAATTATCTTAATATGTCTTTAATTGCTCATTGTTGCAGTCAGTCTGATGCTCCCAGATTACCCCCTTAATTGCTGCTTGCAGCTATATTTTTATTATATATATATAATATATATATATATATAATTTATTTTTGTATATTCTGTTTCTATATTTGATTTTTAAATATAGCTTTTGTAGTTTAAAAAAAGATCTGTAAATATTTCATATGTGTGTGTTGTCGTCAGGTGCTGAAGTTTTCCCCGGGTGCGAGTTTCTACAAGAAGAAAACACACGCTCGCTGGGTTCTGGAGGAGATTTACCTGCAGCATCATGAGAGATGTGACTGTGTGTGTCAGTCCAGACCGCCGCGATGAACACACACACACACACACTCACACACGTCACTGCACTCCATTCTGACGTATATCTTCAGGTCATGCCTCCATCTAAACACAAACCCTTTTGATAACATAAGACACACACAGCGTTGGGAGACTTTGATATGTAGCTTTCTCTGTTTCTGTTTTATTCTTGATGTTAAATGTTATTGTGTCCAGTAAAGTTCTCGCCAATGGAATGTAAATGAATATTAATGAGGCTTTTGCTCTCTGAGACCAATCAGAAGTCAGAGCTCCCTGAGGGGGCGGTTCCTCCTCCAATCTGATCTAATCCCGTGTTATTTATTAAAAGAAATGTCTTTGTCTTTTTATAACTGTGATCATGCTGTCGCATGTGGGTTTAGTGTTCATATTCTCTTTGTTGTCTGATCAAAGGTCTTATTGAAGTGAATCTCATAAAAACATGTCCTGTTCACCCTAAAATGTAAAGAAAGATAAATAAAGAAGCCTTGTTTTAGGTCTGATTTTACAGTCTGATGGTTCTGTAAGTTTGTTGAGAGAATTTCTCATAATAATGACTTACCTTATCATGCTAATGAGAAACTTTCTCATAGTGATAGCTCAGTATTTTATTAATTCATAATTATGAGAAAGTTTCTCAGTTTTATGTAGTAAAATTTAGGGGGGGAAATCTATGACCCATAATGATGCGAAACCGATAATGAAATAAATCTCATAAAATAACTGTTTCTCATTATGAAATGTTTTCTCAGAATAATGACATCAATGCAATTAATGTAATAAAGTAATTTCAAGAACGTTACTCAATATGTTAAATCATTTTTACGGGAATGATTCTCAATACATATTAGAAAGTTGCTCATATTTATGATAGTCATTATTATGTGTAATTTTCTTATGTCATTATTATGATTTAGAGAATTATTTTATTTACTCAGCAGACACAGAAACATTACTGTATTTTTTAACATTTTTATTCTCAAGTTCTCATTACTCAATATTTTTACTGCAGCAGGAACAAAAAATTAGCAGTTTAATTTGATTACTTAACTCAGCACGATGTCAGTACATAAATATTACCATTATGTATACATATTTTATAATTTAATCTTTTTTACATTCCAGCATTTTTTTTAATTTAAGATTTATCTTAATGATCCTGCAAAGTCTAGCAAAATATTTGTATTTATTTTTGGTGTGAAATTACACCTGGACATGTTCTTGTCGGATATCATGACATGAAAACTCACACAAATGAAAACACACATGACATGGTCTGTTGATGTTACATCAGCCAACTAAAGCACTTACAAACACAAACTATTATAATTGTCTTGCATAGCCTATTTATTCAGAGGTGTGGACAGATGACATGATGTTCTCCGTCTTTTCTCTCGTGTGCGATGATCCGCTTCAGTGGCGGTCCCGGACTCTCCTTTATCTCCCTGTAAATCTGCGGGGTTCCTCTGTTCCCTGATCGGGCTTTAATTTACCGGCGGCGCGGCCCTGCGGGACTCGTTCATTCTGCTGTGGTTCAGCGGGAGCGCCGCGCCGCAGGGACGGATGTTGACAGTGTGGATTTAGCCTTTAATTACGAGGCTTTTAAAGCGCTTTTATTAAACTTCAAGACACGCAAAATGAAACCAATGATTCTCTGTCCTCTCTCAAAAGCAGTCTGTGGAGTGGAGTACGTTTTACGCCATTGATCTGCCAGATAAGTGTCGAATATGTTGTCTGTAATTAGCCAGACCAGTTTTCCACATGTACTGTGTCATAAAAAGCACCAAAATAAACGAACTCTGTCATGTTTATTATGGTTGTGTTTGTCTCTTTGATATGTAGAATATGGCTCCTTAAAAAACAGCAACAAAAATTTATGGCAATTTCAAAGAGGGCGAGAGGCTAGCAATAGCAAGCTAGCCAGGGTTGCCAGGTTTTCACAACAAAACCCACCGGATTGCTCCTCAAAACTAGCCCAAAACTAGCCCAATTGCATTTCAGGGGGGTCCCCACGGTAAAAAATCGCTTTCCAGGAGGCAAAATTTGCATTTTTGGCGGGGCTCCCCTGGTAAAATTCGCATTCCAGAGACTAAATATCACGTTATTTTGGGTCGATTCAACCCGCGAACATGAAAAACAACCCGCGGCAACAGTGTAAAAGTAGCCCAATTCCGCGGGAAAACCGCAGACTTGGCAACACTGAAGCTAGCTTTGAAAACATGAGATCCCACCCTCCCTTCACAGCGGCCTTTAAAGCCACGCCTCCTCCAAAACGCTTGAACGCGCACAACTAGAGCAGATTCTGAAAAGTGTCGCGAGACGAGAGTTAAATTACCTCATGTCTCACAATGAACGTAACTTACAGAGCTCTAACTTGTACCTCCTGACTACTGCAGATTCGTTTTGCGTTGACATAGAAACGTATAAATCCAGAACAGCTCCGTGAACGTCACGGGTTGCCGTCTCATAATAGGTTGTTTGCACATGATGTCACAGCAGCAGCGCGAATGAGTCTGGAGGGCAGGGAGTGATGTTTCTATTTAGGAATCCTATCAAAAACTCAAAATTCGCATGTTTTGCGTCGTTTATGGTTGCTCAAATCGATAAAATCGAGAACCCAGAAGGTGTTTATATCGTTTACATAACTTATACTGTTTTTTATAACTTATTTCGTTTTTTAATTTTAAAAGTTGTCACCTTTTATAGCGTTTTGCGTCTGCTGATACTTAACGTAAATGAATATGGATACTTGCTTACCTTTTTGACTTGGTTAAATATTCACATTCTGCATGCTATTGTTTGCAGGGAGGAGAAGATATTTTATCCTATTTAATTATAATTTGGTGTTTTCACTTTAGTTTTGTAGTTTTCTGTTCACAGTGTTGATCTGGTTACCATGAGAACAGTGTCACGCGCTGCTGCTTCAGCCATCGTATGTTAGAAAATGTCCAAATAAAATAAATGTTCAACAAGCTGACAGAAGTCGATCCATTTATTTGTTGGAAGCGTGTAAATGTAACTAGTTTAAATGTTGTTTTTGTAAATATTCACTTTCCCATATGAGAATCGGAGGGTCACGTTCAGGACACAGACACGCTGTATTTTTGTATTTATTTCAACCAATGACAACCAAAATCAAAAATATACTCTAAAACATAATGTTAATTATTACACAAAAACCAAATACAAAACTCAGCAAAGTATGTGATTATTTTGAGTGAAAGGCAGTGGGTTTATTTAGTGACATTATTACATTTGCTAGTCGTCTTCCCTCACCTTCTCAACCAAGGCGAAAATGTATTACCATCCTTTTTTCCACGAACGATATCGTGAGTTCCTATTACAATTCCCGATTCAGCATAAATGACCTACAATGGCGCCATTTTTCACAATCACGACAGAAAAATCAAATTACTGCTCTAACTTCACTAGTAGAAAGGCAGCGCAATATAAACAAACCCAGACTAGAACTGAACACGGCGTGACGGCAGCTTCACATTCTCTATATCTGCCTCCTCGATGGCAGGAAAGTCTTTTAATTCAGCGGAGAAGTCGCTCCTCTTCATAGCATAAGGATCGCGTCCAACATATGTTGTGATTTTCTGTTTATACCTTTCTAAACCAGCAAAGAAAGGACTTTTCCCCATCTCTTCCATTCTAATTTTCACTGCTTGCCCTCCACTGGAATTTCTCGTGTCACCAGAACCACGTGATTGCAAACAACCTATTGACCCTTCGCCGTGAGTTTGATTGACAAGCAATCTAACCAATCATAACGCCGAATCGCCATTTTGTCTGATAAAGCAGTCAGGAGTTAGAAGATTAACCTCAGTGGACTTGAACTTGAAAAATTTGGGGGTAAAAATTTAGTTCCGGGGGTAAAATTTGCACTTTTGGTGGTGTTCCAGGGGTTAAGTATTGTTATCTGGGGTCGCTTCAACCCACGGACATGAAAAACAACAACCGTGGCAACGGTGTTAAAGTAGCCCAATTCCACGGGAAAACCACGGACTTGGCAACACTGGCGGAGGTATGGAAATACATACGTTGACAGGCAGGTACGACATCATATCATTGCATTCAGTCCTTCAATCAATAAATTTTTTGGTCCGAAGACTTCCACAGAAGATTTAGACCACTTCTAATATTTATAGCTATCAGGATGTGGAGAGAGCTTCAACAAAGCGTTTATGAAAAAAAATCGCTTACCCTACCTTTAACTTGCGTTCGTTATCAAGGAGCAGAACGATTGCGAGCGCCACCACACAGCCGTAATGAGTGAGAAACAAATTTTTCTTTGCGTCCTAAATTCCGAGATGGGCCGTGGCGTGAGAAAACATGGTGGTAAACGGAGTTAAATGGCAATAAACTAGCTAAGTTGCATGTACAAAATATCATACTATTATGCAATACATAACTATTCACCTTTATCAATTAAATAAAAACCTGCCAAAACACACCTGATGCAGTCTTTATTCATTGTTTTGTAGCAGTACACTCAAGTTATTTTATTGCACCTGACCAATGTTATTTTAGTATCGATTATAGTTTTTGTGAAGATTTTATTTAATTTTTTCATTTTAGTCAAATCTTTGTGTCATTTTTAAAAACGTATTTTATAAAAACACACCTTTGTTCCACTTGATCTTCACAACCCCTCACCCAGGCAGACTCTGTGATGACTGCTTTCCCCACTGAGAATTATCTTTTTCTTTTATCATTTTGCTTCTCTCATACACTTCAAAGACACTTGAGAGACGGTGCCTGCTAAGAGAAGTACAGGCTACAAGAAACAGACATGCAGTCCCATAGAAATGCAATTCTCTCCACTAATTCATTGACAGCTCTGTCTTTTTATATTGTATAGTGTTATGCATGCCTGATGATTGAACTACTAGTTAACGTAGCCCCATCAAAACAATCATCGTTTAATGACTCACACTTTGGTGGACATCGTCTCATAGAATGCAGTCTATGTTTGTTATATTTATTAGACTATAAATAGACAAACGTTCGGCTTACTCCAAAGGAATTTTCCCTCTTGAGAACTGCACCTTTCTCATTGGTCAAAACTCAAAGGTGTGACCTCTGTGGATCTTAAAAGCCGACACAAAGTTCCCTCCTCTCGCTCTGAGTGTTCCCGACTGCTGTCCGTGTGAGACCTCACCTGACCAGAGCCTCATCAGTCATCAATCAGTTCGTTGTCATTTCTTTATTCAACGCAGAAGACACTGATTGCAACTTCAGCAAGAATCAAGAATTTCTCCGGACTTTAACGTACCATCAGCACAGATGGAGTTTCCGTCAAATATCTGTCATTAAAGCAGGCATCTAGGCAGCTGAACTAAATGATCAAGACCACATAAAGCCAGGAAACGCAGTAAAGCATACAATATTAAAAGGAAAACGTAACTATCCATGAAACACTGTTTACAACAAACTCCACAGATGTTATGTTAGTAATGCATAACGAGTAGTTCATCCACCTAGAACAAATTAGAACTTAGATAATTTAGTACAGAATAATTAACACAAGCGCTTTCACAAACCTCATGTTTGCTATACTTGCCCCACTGACTTCCATTACTGTAAACAGTCTATATTATTTTCAGTGGTAATAAACACATCTCACATGTTGATGTATTGAACTTTAAGGAATTCTTCCAGGAATTCATTAGAACAAACTTGTGCATCTGCTAATGAGTATAAAAGCATCTATTTTGACGCGCAGGTTTTTCATCATCACAGCTCCGAGACACGGGAAGATGAGGGAAATTAGACTGTAAGCGTTTCTTTGGTTGCCGCAGACAGATGGGGAAAATGAGGTCAGGTGTGGGTGGAAGTGAAAGTCAGGTGACCTTTGACCTCTCAAGGGAACGCAGCGGGGGTGGAGACTGTCACATCACGGCTGCACGCTGCCACTCACACATTAAACTTTCATCTAAGACAGAAGAGCAGGTCGCCTCTCGGAGTTCTTAGATTTGAACTCTAATTCCCCGTGAAACTGTGTGCGCGGCGAGTTTTCACCGGTTTACATCATTGTGTGTGTGAGCCAGAGAAAATGTGTGGTAGATTTCATCAGCGTTGCATCAATGTTGAAAATAACCAGAGATGGAGCGATAAAATGGCGAGTAAAGTGATGACACACTCACATCAGGCCCTGAGAGTGTGTGTCTCACGAGAGACATTAAACACACACACTGAACGAGAATCTGAGAGACGCTTAAGCTTCAGAATTCATTAAATCATCATGAAACGGCAATTTTCTTCTGTAATATGACGTATTTACAGGATGCAAGATATGCAAAGAGAAAAATCGAAAAATAATGACTTCAATGAAATTAAATAGTATATTTTTATCCATTATGGTCATATTTATGCACTACTATCATGCTGATTTAAATAATAATAATAAACATTATATTGGGGTTTATTTCCAAAGTGCATGTTATAGATCTTATCGCTTATCATTTTTAAATGTTTTGACCTCGTAATTTTTAAATTAAAATTCCAATGAAAATGACAGACTTCATTCTGGTGATGTAAGCAGGACTTCTCCAATCATTTAGTCTGCTTAAACTCCGCCCCCACATTGAGTGTCACGGCCACATCTTAACATCCAATCAACAACTGATGCATGAAAGCAACATTTTTTCTTTTTCGCTAATTTGTTACACTCAGGTGTGTCACAATCCAGAAGGAAAGATCTGTCGCTACTTCCATTTCATCGCAATTTTAAAAATAAAAGTTCCAAAAAGGGGGTTTCGCATTTTTGGTTTTCGCATTTCATAAAAGAGCATTTTTTCTTAAGGTGTTGTCACATTTAATGTTCAGTGTTTGGTGAATTTTCACGGGTTGAAACGCAGATTCCATAGGAATCCATGCAATTGGGAATTCAAAAGATTTTGCAATATAAATATATCATAAATATAAAATATTTAAAATAGAAATAATAAAACATTAAAAATGTAAAAATTTAAAACAGTCTAGCATTACATGAGCGGAGACACACAGTTAATTTTACTCATCTTTCCATCTGTTTGTGTCTTTCTCTGTTGATTTCTCCGTTTGACGTCTCATTTCTCATTTTCTTTCCATCTGTGATTGTTACATAAAGATCCTGCAGCAAAACATCCCAGGAATAATTCACTCCCAAATGACAGTTCTAATCATTTTCTCACTGTCATGTCATTTTAAACCTGTAGGACGTTCTATGAGAAACACGGATGGAGATGTTTAGCTTCCAATTCACTATGAAAAAGAGCAGCGTGAACATTCAGATAAATATCTTCTTTTGTGCTCCATGGAAAAAAGAAAGCCATTTGGGTTTGTAACCACATGACGGTGAGTAAATGATCATTTTTGGCAGATTTATTTCTCTAAACCGAGCTAAAGACACGCTCATCCTCACACTCCTCCAGAAGCGCTGTGGTGTCTGTGGTGTATTATAATGGGAGCTGCTCCGGGCGTCTGCTGACAGACAGCCATGAGAAAAATTAACTATGACAGGAAGAGGGAAATTAATGAAGAAAATCAATCAAAATCACCGCATACACGCACACACAGTTGGCCCGCAGGTCTCGGGTTTCCTAACGCACGGCATTCCTCTGTTCTGTTTCCTGTTTTGCAGTTTGATTGTGTGTGTGTGAGAGACAGAGACGGTCACCTGCTCTCATAAATAACACACACACCCCAAACACACACATATTTAGGTTCAAGTCCAAGTATCAGACAATCACAAACTTAAAAGTACAAAAAAGTACCTTTCTTTTTTTACATTTACACTGGAACTACCTTTTTTTTTACGTTTACCCTCGAACTACCATGTTTTTTACATTTACACTGAAACTACCATGTTTTTTTCTGCACTGGAACTACCATGTTTTTTACATTTACACTGAAACTACCATGTTTTTTTCTACACTGGAACTACCATGTTTTTTTTTTTTTTACACTGGAACTACCATGTTTTTTTTACATTTACACTGGAACTACCATGTTTTTGTACATTTACCCTCAAACTACCACTTTTTTTTTTTAACATTTACACTGGAACTACCATGTTTTTTACATTTACCCTCGAACTACCATGTTTTTTTACATTTTCACTGGAACTACCTTTTTTTTTTTTTACATTTACCCTCGAACTACCATGTTTTTTACATTTTCACTGGAACTACCATGTTTTTTTACATTTTCACTGGAACTACCTTTTTGTTTACGTTTACCCTCGAACTACCTTGTTTTTTACATTTTCACTGGAACTACCATGTTTTTTTACATTTACCCTCGAACTACCATGTTTTTTTTTTTTTTACATTTACACTGGAACTACCATGTTTTTTTACATTTACACTGGAACTACCATGTTATTTACATTTTCACTGGAACTACCATGTTTTTTTACATTTACCCTCGAACTACCATTTTTTTTTTTTACATTTTCACTGGAACTACCATGTTTTTTTTACAGTTACACTGGAACTACCATGGTAGTTCCAGTGTAACTGTAAAAAAAAACATGTTTTTGTACATTTACCCTCAAACTACCACTTTTTTTTTTTTAACATTTACACTGGAACTACCATGTTTTTTACATTTACCCTCGAACTACCATGTTTTTTTACATTTTCACTGGAACTACCTTTTTTTTTTTACATTTACCCTCGAACTACCATGTTTTTTACATTTTCACTGGAACTACCATGTTTTTTTACATTTTCACTGGAACTACCTTTTTGTTTACGTTTACCCTCGAACTACCTTGTTTTTTACATTTTCACTGGAACTACCATGTTTTTTTACATTTACCCTCGAACTACCATGTTTTTTACATTTTCACTGGAACTACCATGTTTTTTTACATTTACACTGGAACTACCATGTTTTTTTACATTTACACTGGAACTACCTTTTTTTTACGTTTACCCTTGAACTACCATGTTTTTTACATTTTCACTGGAACTACCATGTTTTTTTACATTTACCCTCGAACTACCATGTTTTTTACATTTACACTGGAACTGCCATGTTTTTGTACATTTACCCTCAAACTACCACGTTTTTTTTTTTTTTTTTTTTACATTTACACTGGAACTACCATGTTTTTTACATTTACCCTCAAACTACCATGTTTTTTTACATTTTCACTGGAACTACCTTTTTTTTTTTTACATTTACCCTCGAACTACCATGTTTTTACATTTTCACTGGAACTACCATGTTTTTTTACATTTTCACTGGAACTAACTTTTTTTTTTACGTTTACCCTCGAACTACCTTGTTTTTTTACATTTTCCCTGGAACTACCATGTTTTTTTACATTTACCCTCGAACTACCATGTTTTTTACATTTTCACTGGAACTACCATGTTTTTTTACATTTACCCTCGAACTACCATGTTTTTTACATTTTCCCTGGAACTACCATGTTTTTTTACATTTACCCTCGAACTACCATGTTTTTTACATTTACACTGGAACCACCATGTTTTTACATTTTCACTGGAACTACCATGTTTTTTTACATTTACCCTCGAACTACCATGTTTTTTTACATTTTCACTGGAACTACCATGTTTTTTACATTTTCACTGGAACTACCATGTTTTTTTTTTTACATTTACACTGGAACTACCTTTTTTTTTTACGTTTACCCTTGAACTACCATGTTTTTTACATTTTCACTGGAACTACCATGTTTTTTTACATTTACCCTCGAACTACCATGTTTTTTACATTTACACTGGAACTACCATGTTTTTTACATTTTCACTGGAACTACCATGTTTTTTTACATTTACATTGGAACTACCTTTTTTTTACGTTTACCCTCGAACTACCATGTTTTTTACATTTTCACTGGAACTACCATGTTTTTTTTACATTTTCACTGGAACTACCATGTTTTTTTTTTTACATTTATCCTCGAGCTACCTTGTTTTTTACATTTTCACTGGAACTACCATGTTTTTTTACATTTACACTGGAACTACCATGTTTTTTTACATTTACACTGGAACTACCTTTTTTTTACGTTTACCCTTGAACTACCATGTTTTTTACATTTTCACTGGAACTACCATGTTTTTTTACATTTACCCTCGAACTACCATGTTTTTTACATTTACACTGGAACTGCCATGTTTTTGTACATTTACCCTCAAACTACCACGTTTTTTTTTTTTTTTTTACATTTACACTGGAACTACCATGTTTTTTACATTTACCCTCAAACTACCATGTTTTTTTACATTTTCACTGGAACTACCTTTTTTTTTTTTTACATTTACCCTCGAACTACCATGTTTTTTACATTTTCACTGGAACTACCATGTTTTTTTACATTTTCACTGGAACTAACTTTTTTTTTTACGTTTACCCTCGAACTACCTTGTTTTTTTACATTTTCCCTGGAACTACCATGTTTTTTTACATTTACCCTCGAACTACCATGTTTTTTACATTTTCACTGGAACTACCATGTTTTTTTACATTTACCCTCGAACTACCATGTTTTTTACATTTTCCCTGGAACTACCATGTTTTTTTACATTTACCCTCGAACTACCATGTTTTTTACATTTACACTGGAACTACCATGTTTTTACATTTTCACTGGAACTACCATGCTTTTTTTTACATTTACACTGGAACTACCTTTTTTTTTACGTTTACCCTTGAACTACCATGTTTTTTTACATTTTCACTGGAACTACCATGTTTTTTTACATTTACCCTCGAACTACCATGTTTTTTTACATTTTCACTGGAACTACCATGTTTTTTACATTTTCACTGGAACTACCATGTTTTTTTTTTTACATTTACACTGGAACTACCTTTTTTTTTTAACGTTTACCCTTGAACTACCATGTTTTTTACATTTTCACTGGAACTACCATGTTTTTTTACATTTACCCTCGAACTACCATGTTTTTTACATTTACACTGGAACTACCATGTTTTTTACATTTTCACTGGAACTACCATGTTTTTTTACATTTACATTGGAACTACCTTTTTTTTACGTTTACCCTCGAACTACCATGTTTTTTACATTTTCACTGGAACTACCATGTTTTTTTTACATTTACCCTCGAACTAACATGTTTTTTTACATTTACACTGGAACTACCATGTTTTTTTTACATTTTCACTGGAACTACCATGTTTTTTTACATTTACACTGGAACTACCATGTTTTTTACATTTTCACTGGAACTACCATGTTTTTTTACATTTACCCTCGAACTACCATGTTTTTTACATTTACACTGGAACTACCATGTTTTTTTACATTTACCCTCGAACTACCATGTTTTTTACATTTACACTGAAACTGACATGTTTTTTTTACATTTACCCTCGAACTAACATGTTTTTTTACATTTACACTGGAACTACCATGTTTTTTTACATTTTCACTGGAACTACCATGTTTTTTTACATTTACACTGGAACTACCATGTTTTTTACATTTTCACTGGAACTACCATGTTTTTTTACATTTACCCTCGAACTACCATGTTTTTTACATTTACACTGGAACTACCATGTTTTTTACATTTTCACTGGAACTACCATGTTTTTTTACATTTACACTGGAACTACCTTTTTTTTACGTTTACCCTCGAACTACCATGTTTTTTACATTTTCACTGGAACTACCATGTTTTTTTTACATTTTCACTGGAACTACCATGTTTTTTTTTTACATTTATCCTCGAGCTACCATGTTTTTTTACATTTTCACTGGAGCTACCATGTTTTTTTACATTTACCCTCGAACTACCATGTTTTTTACATTTTCGCTGGAACTACCATGTTTTTTTTTTTACATTTATCCTCGAGCTACCATGTTTTTTTACATTTACCCTCAAACTACCATGTTTTTTTACATTTACCCTCGAGCTACCATGTTTTTTTACATTTACACTGGAACTACTATGTTTTTTTTACATTTACCCTTGAACTACCATGTTTTTTACATTTACACTGGAACTACTGTTTTTTTTTTACATTTACCCTTAAACTACCATGTTTTTTACATTTACCCTCGAACTACCATGTTTTTTTACATTTACACTGGAACTACCATGTTTGTTTGTTTTTTACATTTACCCTCAAACTACCATGTTTTTTTTTCCACTTACCATGTTAATAACATTTTTATTGTTTTTGTTACATTTACCATGGAAATACCATATTTTTTGTACATTTACCATGGTAACACCATGTTTTGTCATTTACAGCACAATTGTATAATCATGTTTTTTTTGACATTATAGTAATACCCTGCTATCGCCAAAGAACCATCATTGTACCATGGTATTTTTAATGATTTTTTTTTTTTTACTGCTGTCCAGTTACAGGTGGACGCTGTTGCTGTGTGTATGAGAGGATTAAAGGTCAGCATTTTGATTTATGTTGCAGTTCAGATTTAAAATTGCACATTACCACCAGAATTCCGTATTCACACACAAGCACACACACTGACCTTTGATGTGCGGATAAAAAGCCTCTCCATCTGAAAAGTCAAGAAGCTCCAAAACTCTGAATGTGTGTTTGTGAAAAGCCTCCAGCAAAAGGGCAACTAATCAGATCGCACGACTCACCCTCAAGAAAAGAGACACGGAAACAGGATAATGTCAGTCTAAATGAGTGTGCGTGTGTGTGGTCTGACGTCACGGCGACTAGACACACACACACACCCCTCAACACACTGCAGACCTCATTTAAAACAGCAGTACTGTGATTCAGTGATGGTATCAGATGGTAAAAACCATGGTACTGTGTGATCACCAGATTTTAAATACTACATTAGTATTTAAATCTGATGTTAACTTACAAAAAAGTCCCAAAAAGGATAATATTATGTCCAAAAAATATGGTTTTAGCACAGTACATGCCCCAAAAACACAAAAATAGCATGGTACTGTTTTGCACCATGTGAAAGTCCTAGAGAAGTGACGCTCAGGAATGAACGAGGATGTTTCTGTTCCTCTGTAAAGGAAAAGGGAGGATCAGAGGAGAAACATTTACCAGCATCTGCATCCTGATCAAAGGTCACGCATCATACCTGCTGATGTACTGATCAACCCAGAGGGCAGGTGGCCTCTATAACATGAGTGTGGGTCAAAGGTCGACACTGGAACCTGCTGACGTTCAGACAAACTGACAGATGAAAGCTGCATACTGCACAGGACGAATTACATACTCACTACTGCTGTTCTGAACATGTTAAACAGTGTGCAAAAATAATGGTTTCAATCAGTAGTACATTATGTTACACAGCTGTCACATGACCTGCTTATTATACCAGAAATAATTATTTTACATTTAAATGCCTTAATTTTTGTCAGCTTGATCAAATGAGTTAAGCAAGAGATTTTGCTGTGACATTAAAGTATTAAACATGCACTGAAATTGAATGGAGAGAAAGAGAAGGATCTTGATGAAAAACTCTTTTATTTGATCATATAAATATCTGCATCAAGACTGAATAAAACTACAGTCTTACAGCAGCTTTAATGCAGCAGTCGTGACATAAACACCCCCATACGAAGCCAAAGACTATTACAAAACATGTAGTGTGATGAGAAAAAGATTATAATATCTGTGTGTGGATCGCTCACAATGATTGTGGAAACGTCTCAGTGTGTGTGTGTGTGTGTGTGTGTGTGTGTTACTGCTGTTTGAGGAAGAGTGCCGCTCCGCTCTGGATCCATGTGTCATGATCTCCTGCACACGGCAGCTGCACGTTTGTCACAACACACAGACGCTCGGCGCTGCTGTACACAGGCAGAGAGATGCACTCATCTGGAGAATAACTTCCCACAGCGCTCTGTAACACACACACTCTCTCTATAATCTTCAGCCAACATTGGAAACATCAAAGAAATGTAACTATTACACAGCTCTCTGGAATACTTCATTCTGACTGATTATTTTTCAAGTGCTATTAAACCATTCAAGCATGATAAGACACAAAAAAGAACTTAAATCTGTACTAGAGCGTTGTCTGTGTGACAGAGTCAGTCATTCACGTGCACAGAATGCTGCTTCAGAAAGTGCACCGGCTGCAATAGAGTTCTCTTTCATGACAAAAACACACAAAAGTATGCCAAAATGCCCATTTTGTCAGGTATCCTCATAATCTTTAATTAGTTAAATAACGTCTTAAATGACCATAAAGAGTTGTGAGGACACAAAGTGAGCTCTTAAAGTGACAGCAGCCTAATAAACCTGCTGCTGTCTGTCATTAATGTTAATCAAAGAACAAAATACAAAGAGAAAATCACTCACTGCTCGACTGAGTAACTTTTGTAGCTTTAATAAGGATTCATCTATATTTAATTTATGCAGTGAAGACTGTGAAGTGTTTGATAACTGTCTTTATGTTGTTTCTACATTAATTTGGAGATTAAAAGTGAAATTATTAGAATATAAACATTATAACACATTATACACTTTAATGTTAGGTGCGATTAATTACAGAAAAATGTGATTAATTAGTTATTTTTTTAATCAATTGACAGCACTATTGTACATATATGCATATTTTGCAATAAACTTAAAATAAATAGCTTTTATATATATATAATCAACATTTGTAAATGAGTCATTTTTTCTTCATCTTTTTAACTTGATTATGCTGTTCGCAATGCTTCATGGGATTGTAGTTCTTTCTATCACTAAAACAGTCCTGTATCTTTTTCTTTTTGTGTGATTTTCAAATCCTTTTTAGCTTCGAATCAAAGTTTGTAGTGTTGTGATTCACCTCGTAGCTGATAAGCTTGATTCATGGCTTATAGCATTTTAACAAAGACCATATTTTAAAATTAAAATGGGAAAAATGAGGGCGGGCACTAATGCACTTTATATCAACGCTGAATAACATACTTCCCGTCCAGGTATCTAAAGCTTGCTGCCATTTTGCATCTCTGTTATATTTATCAACTATACTGAAAATGAAATCAGAGGACTTCAGTATTAATAGTACTGTAATATTGTGTGTGTTACCTGTGGGATCCAGGCCATGTAACACGCAGGGACGGCAGACACACTGGGAGAGTCATGATGGCTTTCAGACAGACGGTTTCCATCAAAACTACAACCTTCCAACTGCAAACCGCCAACCTAGAGAGAGAGAGAGAGTTTAGTTAACATGGACTGGAGAAGTTCAGTTTAATCATGTTAAACACACAGAGGAGAGAGCGTTTGTACCTTCACTTGTAGTTTGGCTTCAGTAATCTGACCCCTCCATGACGCAACAAACTTCAGACTGTCCATAGAGCAGCTCATCAACCTAAAACACGCCATTTAACAAATAAAATTAAATCTATAATTTTATTCTAAACTTCATAAGTCACTTGCTTTGACTCTTTGCTACTGTACCTTTAAGACTTCTGTATACGAACAACATCTGCTGACTGCTTCATTTTCACACACTGCTATATGTCAGGTAGGTTACATCATTTTAGCTTAGTAAATGTGCAAGAGTTATGTTACCTCATGTTTTAGTGTAGCAGGTGTACAGTGGGTACATTTCTGCAAATGCAGTTTAGTAGATGTATGTGATATATGATATCTCTAAATTCAGATTAGCAGCTTTAGGGGACTTAAGCTACCTCAGTTTAATTTAGCCTGTGTATGTGACGCAAGTTCCCACAAGTCCCACAGGATTTTATCAGGCTATTTACCTCAAGTTTACTTTAGTAGGTGTATGTGTACAAGTAGGGATATAAACATTTTGGCCGATACCGATAATTCTGTATATCTGAAAGCCGATAACCGATATATTGGCCGATAAATCTAAATCCAAATTTTGATATAATTTTTGAGAGCCTGATTATAAAAACAAAAGTCCCACCATTAAAATCCACATCCCAATCACACAATTATAATGTTCTCATTATAATATCATGTTGTCTATATGAGAGAATTGCACTGCACATGTTGCACTTAACTGTATTTTCCTTTTTGAAGTGATTTCAATCATATTTCAAGCTATTCAAAACCATCATGGTGGATAATCCACATCTGAAGTGTCTCAGCTGAAGAGAATCCATTTATTATTTATCGGCTTTAATATATCGGCCAAATTTTGTTATCGGGCCGATACCGATAACATTAAAAATGAACATATATCGGCCGATGACCAAATACTCGTGCATCCCTATGTACAAGTTTAGCAAGTGTACATGACTTTAAGTGTACATAATGTACATCATCCAAGTTTATTGTTAGCATTTGTTTTGTGTTATAGTAGGTAAGCTAGCTCATTTATTTAAAATATATACAATATATACAATGAAAAATATAAAAAATATGATAAAATGTTTTAATTTAATGTTTTATTTTAAATTTTATATTTTAAATATTTAAAAAAAATATTATATATATAATATTTTTTAAATATGTAAAATATCTAAATTATAACATTAAAAAATAATTTTATATATATATATATATATATATATATATATATATATATATATATATATATATATCAATTTAAATATTTTAAAATATTTTTTAATGTTATAATTTAGATATTTTACATATATGTATATTTTAATGTTTAACTTTATCTGTTATTTTATTTTTAATATTTTATATATTATATTTTTCATTATAATACCATGTTTTTTTCACCAATGTGTTTGCAAGTACATCACCTGGCGGTCTCTTGTCTCAGGGCGTTCAGGAAAGTGTCCGGGTGGAAAAGCTCTGACAGATCCAGCATCTCCGAAAGCAGTCCACCCCTCTCAGCCCTCTCTACCCAGCCCTACACACACACACACGCAGTGATTGGTCACAGAGATCAGCGAGTGTGATGACAGAAGTGATTTGAGTGCTGCTGGTGTCAGTTGTACAGTAACAATCGCTGCTTCTTTCTCAAATCTCTTCCCGCACCTGCTGCTTCTCCTCACAGGCCCAGATTTTCTGTGCGTTACACTTCAGAACTGTGATACATTTAATTTTTCAGGATTCTTTGATGAATAGAAAGTTCTAAAAGAACAGCATTTCTTTGAAATAGAACCTTTAGTAACATTATAAATGTCTTTACTGTCACTTTTGATCAATTTAATACATCCCTGCTGAATTATGCATTGCTGTTTATTTCTGCAGGTGTGTGTTGTTCTGAGATCTGTCCGTCTGTCTCTCGTGAATTACAGCGCTACATTTACAGATTTGACTGATCTCTGTAAACAGCTGCTGTTGTAGAAATGTGACACACTGGAGCAGGTGGGCGTCATAATAGCGATGACAGATAACATCCAATTATCTGTTACAGGAGCGCAAATGAGGAATCTGTCCTGGGCTCGATTACAGTCGATCTCGGGGTGAGTTTCGGCACACGGACCTCGATGACCTTCATTTTGATCATTTTCAGTTTTATAATCATTTAAAGAGCCACATTTGATCAAATTATTATGTTAGTAAAGTTTTCTTGGACCAAAAACAATGAAAGATTTCAGTATCATTTCAGACCTTTAAAGGTTAAGTATGTAAGATTTTTTATGTTAAAATATACAGTGGGTACGGAAAGTATTCAGACCCACTTAAATTTTTCACTCTTTGTTATATTGCAGCCATTTGCTAAAATTATTTAAATTCATTTTTTTCCTCATTAATGTACACACAGCACCCCATATTGACAGAAAAACACAGAATTGTTGATATTTTTGAAATATCACATGGTCCTAAGTATTCAGACCCTTTGCTCAGTATTTAGTAGAAGCACCCTTTTGATCTAATACAGCCATGAGTCTTTTTGGGAAAGATGCAACAAGTTTTTCACACCTGGATTTGGGGATCCTCTGCCATTCCTCCTTGCAGATCCTCTCCAGTTCTGTCAGGTTGGATGGTAAACGTTGGTGGACAGCCATTTTTAGGTCTCTCCAGAGATGCTCAATTGGGTTTAAGTCAGGGCTCTGGCTGGGCCATTCAAGAACAGTCGCAGAGTTGTTGTGAAGCCACTCCTTCGTTATTTTAGCTGTGTGCTTAGGGTCATTGTCTTGTTGGAAGGTAAACCTTCGGCCCAGTCTGAGGTCCTGAGCACTCTGGAGAAGGTTTTCGTCCAGGATATCCCTGTACTTGGCCGCATTCATCTTTTCCTCGATTGCAACCAGTCGTCCTGTCCCTGCAGCTGAAAAACACCCCCACAGCATGATGCTGCCACCACCATGCTTCACTGTTGGGACTGTATTGGACAGGTGATGAGCAGTGCCTGGTTTTCTCCACACATACCGCTTAGAATTAAGGCCAAAAAGTTCTATCTTGGTCTCATCAGACCAGAGAATCTTATTTCTCACCATCTTGGCAAACTCCATGCGGGCTTTCATGTGTCTTGCACTGAGGAGAGGCTTCCGTCGGGTCACTCTGCCATAAAGCCCCGACTGGTGGAGGGCTGCAGTGATGGTTGACTTTCTACAACTTTCTCCCATCTCCCGACTGCATCTCTGGAGCTCAGCCACAGTGATCTTTGGGTTCTTCTTTACCTCTCTCACCAAGGCTCTTCTCCCCCGATAGCTCAGTTTGGCCGGACGGCCAGCTCTAGGAAGGGTTCTGGTCGTCCCAAACATCTTACATTTAAGGATTATGGAGGCCACTGTGCTCTTAGGAACCTTAAGTGCAGCAGAAATGTTTTTGTAACCTTGGCCAGATCTGTGCCTTGCCATAATTCTGTCTCTGAGCTCTTCAGGCAGTTCCTTTGACCTCATGATTCTCATTTGCTCTGACATGCACTGTGAGCTGTAAGGTCTTATATAGACAGGTGTGTGGCTTTCCTAATCAAGTCCAATCAGTATAATCAAACACAGCTGGACTCAAATGAAGGTGTAGAACCATCTCAAGGATGATCAGAAGAAGTGGACAGCACCTGAGTTAAATATATGAGTGTCACAGCAAAGGGTCTGAATACTTAGGACCATGTGATATTTCAGTTTTTCTTTTTTAATAAATCTGCAAAAATGTCAACATTTCTGTGTTTTTCTGTCAATATGGGGTGCTGTGTGTACATTAATGAGGGGAAAAAATGAACTTAAATGATTTTAGCAAATGGCTGCAATATAACAAAGACTGAAAAATTTAAGGGGGTCTGAATACTTTCCGTACCCACTGTATTCTCATAAAGGGGACCTATTATGCCCTCTTTCACAAGCTGTAAAATAAGTCTCTGGTGTCTCCAGAATGTGTCTGTGAAGTTTCAGCTCAAAATCCCCCACAGATCATTTATTATAGCTTGTCAAATTTGCCCCTATTTGGGTGTGAGCAAAAACACACGCCATTTTTGTGTATGTCCCTTAAATGCAAATGAGCTGCTGCTCCAGAAGAGGGCGGAGCTTTAACAGCTCAACAACAACAAAGCTGGAGAATCTCACGCAGCCAAAATGAGGATTGTCAGTAACGGTGTTCAGCCTTACATTGTTCAAACCGGAGTCGACACTGATGGAGAGACTCAGGAAGAAGTTACAACTTTTAGAATGAAACTGGACGTTTCTGAATGGTTAGTGGATAAATTGATGTAGTTGCTGTGGAGTTGATTCAACTCATCCACTAGCATGTGCCGTCATGTTCATCTTTTGTGTTGAATTGACCCTCGTTTGTGAAGCAGTCCGGCGTAAAATGACGGCATGACAACAACACTCTACTACAACAACTCTTCCTCTTCTCTAAAGCAGCCCAACATGGCCCCGCCCCCTTTGTTGTGTGTTCTTGGGGGTGGGGTTATGTAAATTTTGGGGTTTGTGATGTCACTAACTTGAGAAGAAGCTCATTGTAGTTCTTAAACAGTGATTTCTGTAAAAGAAAATATCTCTCTTTGCACTGAACTTTGAGCGTCGTAACTTTGCAGATGTTGTTTATGATCAAACAGCAACATTACTCACTAACTAAAGTTAAAAAAGTTCACTCATCCACGCCTCATTCCTTCATGTTTACTGGATTATTTGCTCGCTCCTTCTCTCCGAGGCATCATCATCATCATCATCTCAGCTGAAGAAACACATTCATCATGAGGAGTGTTTCTGTCAGCTCGCTCCACAGGACTAATTACAGTCAAACTAACTCACATCACTAGCAGCAGACAGTTCGGACACGCGTGACAGGTGTTTTGCGGGCCGTGGTGGCTCATATCCAGCTCACACACACTTGAGCTCTGGTTTCAGGCTCTGATTGAACAAATGAGAGTCGATG